>VOQJ01014921.1:24477-41227 GCA_015052665.1 Apistogramma diplotaenia
AAAGGGAGGGTTGGGTTTTATAATGAGAGTGGACATCACCACCGCAAGTTTCTGTCTTTCTTTTTTTTTTTTTCCACTTTCATTCTAGAGAGCAGAGTGAGAAAACTATAGGCTAACACTGGAGGATCAGATGCAGAGTCTACTGTTTAGTTTCTATGGTGGCTAGACTACTCTGATAGTCACCTCCGGTCACCAACCCTCCTGATGTCCAAAACTCCTGTGTACATTCAAACAAACAAGACACACACACACAAACACAAACACACAAAATCAAACACATGGCAGCACACAGCACATCCGTGGGGAGGAAATTTGTGAACATTAAGCACATGAAGTGGCCGTGTTATTGGACTCGTATTTAAAAGTTACCCCACCCAGATTTTTTTTTGGAAAATAGAAAAAAAAAATCATAAACAATCAGACAGCAATATCATAAATACTTTTCCCATATAAAAGACATGTGAGGCCTCAGAGGTGTTGCTTAGAGACAAGTCCAACCTTGCCAGACTCAAGGTAACACGAGGAAGAAGCTGAACGTAATTCCGAGAGAGGTTTATGAAATCAGGGTAATCCCCTTTGACCAGCTACGCAACAGTTGGCTGAGTGTGCTGCCTGTCACAGCCTGAGCTGGGAACACACTTAACGCAACACGCCGATTGGGCAGCACTCAACATCTCAGAAGAACAACTCAAGCTTGTTGACTCCAATCCTATTAGTTAGGAGAGCCATAGTAATCACAGACGGGGTTATCCTGACCCCCTCCACCTCCGTCTTTTCCACTCAGCTCAGTATGGAAATGGTTAAGGGGGTCACAAATATCCCTGGTGCAACTCCTCAAAGAGCTATGTGACTTTGTTGTAAAACTCTCCACAGTGCACCTTGGAGCTGCAGCTGAATGGACACGTTGTCCCACAAAGGTGTCGTTTGCATCGACTGTCACTAACATTACAGATACCAGGAAGCTGGGAGGACACCCAGAGGGGCGACTAGCAGAGCAGCGGTTACATAAATCACAGTAAAGGCTGCCTTTAGCACACTGGTCAAAACCGGACCGCATCTGTCCTTCAAACACAATAAGTACCAATAAATTCCTCTGCAGCACTGTATTCGCTCTTCAGCTTCACGACTGTGCAAAGCTGTATTAATTCCAGTGCTGGGGCAGTTCAGTCGGTCACAGCATGGCACATTCTTTCTGTTGCCACTGGAGAACTTTTTTCTCTCCCTCTCTAACAGGATAACCTGTCTCCATAAGAGAGGGGAGAAGGGGGCAGGGTGAACAGTGGTCTAAAAGCCCTACTCTACTCACCATCCAACCCCTGTGGCTGATCACCGAGGCCTCTCCACACCAAAGACACACACACACACACACACACACACACAGAGGCCACAGCCCCCCCCCTCAGCAAAACGCCACCGACACACCCCAAGTGCCAGCCACAAGGGGCCCTTCCACGGCCCGCAAGGCTGCACTGATGCACAAGCCAAGAGGAAAAAGTCAAATCAAAGAGAAGGAATCATCATCAGTGGAGGCTGCGATGAATTAACTTAATAAGTTGCTTATCTGGAGGATAAGCTAAGTATCACGACCTCCACTCTCTGCACCTGTGAAGGGTTGTGCAATCTTGATTTCTGGTAACCAAGAAATGATTATAAATGTTGTGCATTGTTATCTTCGTTCTTTTGTGACAGAGCCATTCTTCAACTGTGAAGAAGGGGGGGTCACTATGGAAACAAACCCCATGGTGAGTTAGTGGCGTCCAACCATGATGGCGCTACTTGTCATAGCTGTCGTGCCTGCAAGTGACACTACAGCAGTCGGGCACTTGGGGAAACCAACAAATTACAAAAAGCTAAATTCGGCTTAACTTCTGTATACTCCCCCCCGCCCCCGGGCAATTTTGAAGTCATAATAACAGAAATTTCTTATTTATACAACTTTCTATAGTGAGCAAGCTTGTTTTTCCATCTTCTTTCTCTCCATTTCTTTCTACACCACCTCCACTTATCTCCCAGAGAAGGTGCATCATTCAGAGCACAAAAGCGGGGAAAGAAGAAATAGGCTTCCCTCATTTCAATACAGTCACTAACCCGCAGCCATTACCACTCCCACTGAGGAGAGAGGCGGGGGCAGTGGTCCCTATGGCGACCAACGAGCCACATTGTTCCCAGGCCGGCCCACATTCATTACTGACAAAGACACACACACACGCACACACACACACACACACACACACACAGCAACACAGGCGATTAATACATTTTAAGTTAGCATTCACACAGGTGAAAAAGGCCCGAATGTGCGACTTCTCAAGACTACACTCTCAGTTTTCTGAGATCAACAGGAAGCTCACAGGAGACTGATTGTTGCTGCATTCACACCTTGATGGTTTCAGGTTGCATTTTCTCGTTCCATTGAGAAAAGTTTTTTTGGGGTCAATTTGACCCCTTGGGGGCAGAAAGAAAAAAAGGAAAAAAATAGCTGAAAGAAAAGTCTTCCTTTCCTAGAGGCCAAATCAAAGATTGGCAGTGAATTCAACTCTGTCCAGTCCCCTCTTGTTTCTATGGAAATTGACACTGGGTAACATTTTGCCTGTTTGTCTGGAGAGAGAAGAGAGAAAGAGCACTTTCTCCCATGTGTCTCTACTAATGTCTTTGAAATAAATGTGCTCACGTGTAAGGTGTGGCAGTGGACAGACGCGAACAGCATCAACACAGTGGAACGATAGTAAACACACTAAAAATGCAGCAATGTTACACCTCTCTAGCGGATTATTGGAAAATCCACTAATCAAACACTGAGCAATGGGATTAGCCGGTGGTGGGAAGTAAATACAGAGAACTCACTGTTTTTGAGTCCAACTCGTGCCTGGTTTGAGCCAAAACTTTATCCACGCCAGCCTGATCGACAAAGGTGACGAATCCGAACCCTCTGCGGACATCGGGGAGGGGGCGATGGGGGGAGAGAAAGAGAGAAGGCATCACTGACACATGTTGATATCATACATTATGGGGAGCGAGGAATCACAGAGATCAGATAAACTTTCAGCTCTGGCAAGAGCTCCCTCACCTCGAGCGCTTAGTAACCGGATCTCGCATCACCATGCACTCCTTCACTTCACCATACTTGCAAAAGTACTCCTTCAGACCCTCTGGGAATCAAAACAAAGAGGGAAGAAGACACAATCATACATGAACCAAGAGGTCAATAAGCAATATGGACTTTCTGATAAAAAGTTAGATTTTAAAAGGGGGAGGGGGGTAATAAGAGTGCCTCCCTGCTGAGATTTCTTCATTCAATCGTCCTACATTTTTACATTAAGTATCAAAGCATAAAATAAGCTACAAACAGGTGTCAATAACAATCAAATTACAAAATCATTAACAATCTAAATCATTTATCTTTTCGCCACCCCCCCTCAAAACGAATCACTAATTTATTCTGTGGTATATCTGAATGGGGACAGCCATTCTGGAGCGTGTTTGACATTTAAAACTCCAATAAAGATAAATTACAAACAAATTTCAATTCATTTGAACAGAAACTATGACAAACTGCAGCTTTCCAATAAGTTTCGTTTGGTTCCGTGTGATCCATGCCAGGATTTTTAAAGACATGGTGGTATTTCAGGAGAGCTAGTGGTGGAAAAAAAAAAGATTTACCTTGCGTTGTTTGCCAGCTGAGTCCACCTATGAACATTTTGCTGCGGAAAAAGAGAAAACATTTATATTTAGGCAACAAAGTCATCAGAGGAGTTTTTCCTCCCGTGAGATGAATGCGATCACTCAGAAATGATAAAGCTGAGGCTTTAAAAGTGTAAACCTGTAGCCTTCTTGTTTGCTTGTTTGTTTTTAAAGCAGATTTTCAGGGATTATCATCTCTGATTTTACATGAGGGCTGCGGAGGTGTGTGGGAGCCCTCTCGCAGAATAGCAGGTTTGTTTCTGAGGTGTGTGTGGGTGCAGAGGTGCGAAAGAAAGTTTAAAAAACAAAGTTTTTTTTCCTTTACCAAGGGTCATGCGGGGAGTCCGCGGCGGACAGGCTGCTCTGGCTCCCTTCCGTCTCCATTCCGTGTCCTCGCCGTGTGTGACTGAGTGCTCTGTGTGTGCGTATCCGGGCCGAGCCGTGCGGGAAAACAGGCGGAGAGCGAGTAAGAAGAGCTGGGCGGGTTTGGCCCGGGGTGACAGAGAGGGGAGCGGGCCAGATGCAGGCTGGGACAGACTCCTCCTCCCCCTCCAGTCAGTCCCCACTGCCGTCTCTCTTTCTCTCTCTCTTTCTCTCTCGCTCTCTCATCCCACCACCGAGACACGCGGAATCAAACCCGCTGCCGACAACACGGCCGCTTCCGATGCTGCCTGTCAAAATAAAAGCCCGGTGGCCGTGCCTTTTGGAAAGAGAATCAAGCACGTGCATTATCAGCTCTTCAGGTTTTAGAGAGAAATGTGTTTCGATTTCAAAAACCTAAATACAATAAATGATCGTCTTAAATGCACGGATACCAAATGAACATTAATTTTTTTTAAATCCTAGGTTTTGAAAATGTTCTATTGCTAAAATATGTAACAACACAGTATGTACTCTATTAAAGCATTTCACACAGACAGCATGTTAACAGAACCCAGAGTGATGTTAAAACTGAGTGTGTGCAGACTCCGGCCCAGGGGCCAGAGCCTGAATTTAAGGCAGTGACGAGCGGCCAGGCTTGCAGCCTTGTGGCCACCATTTCTACCTGTACATGTTTTACAGCACAATCACTATGGTGCGTTGAAGTCTCTTTGGCTGTTTTTTGACTGCGCTTTGTGTTGTCAGTTGCACGTAAATAAAAGAAAGATCATTTGTGTGTCCTCAATTTATGTTGATGTGTGGAACTGTAGGCTGAGGTTTGTATTAACTGGTAATGTGTTTCAGGTCATTTTATGCAAAAGTAATGTAACAAGGAGTCTAATGAATTACTTTCTCTGTCAAGTAATTAACTACTGTACTGCCTACTTTTAAGAAAAGTAGTGAGTAATGTGTAATAGATTACTTTTTTGAGTAATGAACCCAATACTGTTTACGCACCTACAAGCTCTGATTCCAGGAGGAGACACAAATTCCTCGGAGGTTGCACCAGGAAGGGTGTCAGGTGTGAAACTCTGCCAAATCAAACATGTGGTACCTGCTATGGTGACCGCCCATTGTGAAAAGGGAATAGCCAAAAGTAGCTTAAGTTAACAAGCTAGTAAAAATAAAGTCTGGTTACAACATTAACTAGGCTAAAGTTTTCTGGGGGGTAAATAACAGTGACTCACATATCCTTCGGTTACAGTTTGCAAATTAAAGGAGTTAGGAGATATTAAGCAGTGTGAAGTGTAGGAGGGGAAGTTCATCTTTTAAAGTTAGAAATTGTTTTCCATCTGTAATTAGACACACATCTTTCACTACAAGTAATATTATTTAACATTGCATAGTTGCATAGATATTCACAGTGAAGCAGGGAGGACAAAGAGCTAGCTCTTGTAAGTCCTCTGCATGTTTCTTGTGTTTTGGCATTGAAAGATTATTAACAGATTCTACAAAGTTTTGAGCAGTTCATTCATTTTTACAGTTGTTAATAATATAATTAGTGAAACACATGTAACTTCAGGGGCTTCTACAAACTTCTACAAACATTTGTGAAGAAATGGGTCGCTCTCAGGAACTCCAGGAATTCCAGCATGGTACTACGATAGGATACCACCTGACTAGAAATGACAGAAACTCAGCCACAAAGTGGCAGGCCACATAAAATCACAGATTTTATGGGTCAGTGGATGCCTAGAGCTCAGAGGACACCAACTTTCTGCAGTCCATTGCCACAGACCTCCAAACGTCATGTGGCCTTCAGATTACCTCAAGAACAGCACATAGAGAGTTTCATTGAATGGGTTTCCATGGTCGAGCAGCTGCATCCAAGCACAATGCTTGGATCTACTGTCAGATGCAGTGGTGTAAAGCACGCCACCACTGGACTCTAGAGCAGTGGAGACGTGCTCTCTTGAGTAAAGAATCATGCTTCTCTGTCTGGCAATTCGATGGACAAGTCTGGGTTTGGTGGTTGCCAGGAGAACAGTACTTGTCGGACTGCATAGTGCCAGGAGTTGGACTCGCCCCCTTAGTTCTAGTGAAAGGAACTCTTAATGCTTCAGCATACCAAGACACTTTAGACAATTTCATGCTCCCAACTGTGTGGGAACAGTTTGGGGATGGCTCCTTCCTGTTCCAACATGACTGTGCACCAGTGCACAAAGCAGGTCCATAAAGACATGGATGAGCCAGTTTGGTGTGGAAGAACTTGACTGGCCTCCACAGAGTCTTGACCTCAACCCGATAGAACACCTTTGCGGTGAATTCGAGAGGAGACTGTGAGCCAGGTCTCCTCGTCCAACATCAGCACCTGAGATCTGCAAAATCTGCGAATTCTTTTAACTTTCCATACATTTTCACTCCTGTAAGGCGTGATCGCTGTATCCACATTTAAGGTTTGGCTGTCCCACATCAGTTCCATACTTAAGTTTTATTTGCTTTCTTTGGTTTAGTTCATTTGGTTCATTTGTTTCATTACAGGTTGCACTGTAATAAAAAAGATGGTGCAGACTTTTGGTTTATAGTTTTTGAATCTGATTTATATTCGTTGTTTGAATAATTATTTTTCTCTACCTTTCTGAGTTACCTGTCAGTTAGAACTGTCCTCGCTGGTTTGAGCAAAAGGGGAGGCTGGGGGTGGAGCTGGTTGAAATGCAAAGGTCCACCCACACAGACAGAACCATCTGCTGTAACAGCATGAAGTTCTTATTAAGTTTAGTTATTGTCCCTGTAGTTTCTCCCTTTTCCTTTAAAATAGTTTAGTCAACCAGCATATTGGTTGAGTTCTCTTATTTGTTTAGGTCAGCTGGTTTGGGTCATATTTTGTTAAGTGGTATTATTGAGAACATTGTTTTGTTGACCTCTTTGGAAATAGCTTACATTCACTGTTATGTTTTTTTTTTTTGTTGGTAAAAAACGAGCCCACTTTCTTAAAAATTAAACCTGCGCTTGTACATGTATGTTCTTTGGCTATTTGGTCCCTCACATGCAGTGATTCAGACATTGCATCACCACAACAAGGAATGCATTTCATTTATTTTAAAAAAATGGGGGGAAAAACCTCTCACCCTTGGATCCTCTAGAGGACAATTCTGGCTTCAGGGCTGCCCTTTTGACACCACTGATCTAGACTAATTGCAGTTGTAGATTATATAAAATGTAGCAGCTTGCAATAAATCAACTGGGACGCCAGACAAAAGTAGAAAAACGTGTTTTAATTGAAACGCTGGTGCCCTGAACAAAGTGTTATGTTACGCAAGCCCTGCACCTATACCAGCTGATTCACCATCTGCACTGACTTTTTAAAGATGCTGGGGTTTATCACTATACGGGCTGTTGCTGATATAGGTAGCACTTCTGACACACCCACAAAAAGAGTGACAGCTTACCTCAAAGCCCATTGCCCACAATTGCCCCTTTTCAGTAACACACGTTGTTTATCCCTGAAAGCACAGCAAATGGTTGCGCACGTGTTTCAGATTGAAAGTGGCCCTGGTTTCTCCAAAAGCCACTTTGCAGCTCGAGCACCACTTCTGTCAGTCAAATGGAGCAGGTGGTGTGGCTGGATGAAAAGGTAGGGAAAGAAATCAGTCAGAAAACTCACAGGGAGACTTCATTTTGTTTCTGTTATTCTGCTTAAATAATCTGCATATCTATTTTTACTTAATACCATTTAATAAGAGGTAGGCTTATACAGATAAGCACATCAATTAAGCTTGCTAGTTTGAGGAGAATATAAAAGCAGCTAAAATTACACCATGGCTAGGACAGGAAAATGTATTTATCTAGTTTAATATTGCAAAATGGGATTTTCTTATTTAAAAATATTATTATTAATACAATTGGTCAATGGATGTTAATAATAGTAGCTTACACTCATATTCCCTACAATATAAACCCTGATCATAGCTCATGGAAATAAAGAAACTGCACTTTTAGTACACTGAACTGATTAACAGAGCCATGACTGGTATTTTATTAGTAGGCGATCTCTACTCTGACTGCATGGCATACAAATAAAAACAATCATATCTGTATTTTGGAATATAGTACCGTGAATATATATTTGCTCCCTTCCCAATTTCTTATTTTTTTGCAGGTTTGTCACACTTAAATGTTTCAGATCATCAAACAAATTTAAATATTTAGACAAAGATAACCCGAGTAAATGCAAAATGTAGTTTTTATATTATGATTTCATTTATAAAGGGAAAAAAGCAATCCAAACCTCCCTGGCCCTGTGTAAATTATGAATTAACTGTGATTAACCACATTTTTTGGAGAGCTGAGGTCAGTGTCACTAGACACACCCAGGAGTTATTACTGCCAGAACCTTTGAATCAAGAAGTCACATAATTAGAGCCTGTCTGACAATCTGAAGCAGGCTAAAAGATCTTAAAAAGCAACACAGCATGCCCCAATCTGAAGACACAGCTGAGAAACAAGATCATTGATGTCTATCAGTCTGGAAAGGGTTACAAAGCCATTTCTAAGGCTTTGAGACTCGAGCAAACCACAGTGAGAGCCATAATCCACAAATGGAGAACAGCGGTGAACCTTCCCTGGAGTGATCGGCCTCCCAAAATTACTCCAAGAGCACATCGGCGACTCCTCCAGGGGGTCACAAAAGAACTCAGAACAACATCTAAAGAAATGCAGGCCTCACTTGTGACAGTTAAGGTCAGAGTTCATGATTCAACAATAAGAAAGCGACTCTGCAAAAACAGCATCCAAGGGAGAGTTCAAGGAGAAAATCACTGCTGACCAACAAGAACACAAAGGCTAGTCTCACATTTGCCAAAAAACATCTTGATGATCCCCATAACTTTGGGGAAAATATCCTGTGGACTGGCAAGACAAAAGTTGAGCTTTTTTTGGAAGGTTTGAGTCCCGTTACATCTGATATAAACTAACACAACATTTCATAAAAAGAACATCACAACAACAGTCAAACAAGGTGGTGGTGTGATTGTCTCAGGCTGCTCTGTTGCTTCAGAACCTGAACGGCTTGACGTAATCTACCAGAAAACCCTGAAGGAGGATATTCAACCATCAGTTCATACCCTAAATTTCAAGCACACTTGAATTATGCAGCAGGAAAATAATCCAAACACATCAGCAAGTCCACCTCTGAAAGGCTAAAAAATAAATAAATAAAATTAATGTGGGTTTTGTAGTGGCCTGGTCAAAGTCTGGACATAATGTAGCAAATACCTTTTCACAGCACTGTATAGTCAGGCATTGGAATGATTTAACATCACAGTTGAAGATTAGATTTAGATTTTGGAAATAATAATTAAGCAAATTAATTTCGGTGCATATATCGCTAACCATGTTATGTCATAGTCGTTTAAAAATCCAGCATATTAAATTCAGACCAGGATAAACCCAGTGTCTTAGACTGCATCCCTTTAGTCGACCTGCTTTTTCAAAGTGCAAACCCTTTATTATGAAGAAAGAGTCTCTTAACTTCCTGTTATAGTCTGGCTAAGTTTGACTGACTTGTCAAAATTTCCACAGTTTACAGGGAACTTATCTGCAGAGTCCTCTATCTGGTTTAGAGTGGTCTTTAAATGGCTCAAACACAAGATACAATAAGTCTTCTAGAAATCTGTGACATTACATCTATACCACAAATTTTCACCAGGAAATTAACTTTATGTGCCATTAATACGATCATTATCTTAGAGTATTCCTGACCTTACTTCATCTAATAACTGAGGCTTCACTAACGTTTCCAACTCATCAATATGTTTCTTGTGAACTGTTTCACTTGATGTCTGTGGAAGGCTGATGTGTGTCGGTATCCTTGTTTGCAGATGCAGTTAAAATGTGTTTGTCTCTCTTAATGCACCTTCCATACTGCAAACCGGCTTATGCAACGCGGTATAACAAGAGGTTTGTGTGCTGTGTGCTCATTCATTGCTGGGGTTTAAGTATTTAATTAGTACCAAAGCCAGCTCTGGCTAATCTTCTCAACACTGACTCAACATGTGACCTGGTGACTAATGTTAAGGCCAATCAATAGCCTGAGCAATTCAAACAAAGACAATGACAGCTTTGACTCACAGTAGGTATAAAATGAATGCTGGCCTATGCGATGCTTAGGGTTTGAAGCAAAGCTTGGAGTTGGTTTCCATTAGTAAGGTTTCTACTGGCATTGAACTGCATTAGAAATTAGCAAAAACTCAGTGCACATCATGCCTCCACAATGCACCCATTCCCTTAAAGAAACGCTTCAAGCTCAGAGTGTGTAACCCAGCACACATCCTGTGTTACACAGACACTGATTTAGATTTGTGGTTGTCCTCACCAGCACAGTTTATCCTCATTGAGTGCTGCATAGTGTCCTGCCTGCAAACAGGCCTTCTCTACCCTCTGCAGATGAACAGATGAAGCTCTGGAAGTGGGACGGGGGCTATTTGGACAGGAATTAAGGGGTGTGTTAAATTTCTGCATGCATGATCAATGGGGTTGAATAGTGAGGTTGGGGATGGGTGGGGGCACACTAGGCTGAGGCAGAAACACAGAGAGAGAGAAAGCTAGTGAGCAATGGCTCACTAATGAGAGATGGACAGTGTGGATTGTATCTCATTACCAATCAACATAGCTTTGAGTTCTCCAGAGGGGGAAAATGCAAGCTCTAATGTGTGCTGCATGTGTTCCTTTTTGATAAACCCAGCTTGTGTGGTAGGGTATTAGTCACAGCGGTATCTGAGCTGCTGGAAATCCACACACAACTGCCCTCTGTCCGTTTTGGTGAGGAGTTTCCTCTGAATAGTACAATGGGACTTAATTACAGGTCACTGGCATGTCTCAGGGAGATAGAGGCAGCTCTGTTACCCTTCCAAATACAGTATAATGCCATCTTCCCAAGGGTGGGGTGGGGTAACAGGAGCTCAACACAAAAAGGTGCTGATAGGCTGAACCTGAGAATAGTATTAGGTGATCCAGGCAGAGAAAGTGAGCATTTTACAGTGTAAAGAGAAAAGAGGAAAGATAAAAGACTACATTAACTCTCAAAGGTTTTCTCCCATTCAGTTTGCCTTCTTTCCTTTCCAGTTCATTTCCAACTTATTCTTCCTGCCAACTTATGTTGTCGAAAACATGGTGGATCAAAGACACACACGCACACACACACACACACAAAGGAGAGTAGAGAAATCTATGGAAACAATATTATTAGTAACCTCTCGACTCAACAGCTGAACAGTTTAAACTTTAGCATTAGTGATGAGATTGGTGAACCCCTTTCAGTTTGTGCAGTACGCTGGAATCATGTCCCTCCAAGCATATCAATTTCTTTATCAATGCAGCAAAACACTGACATCAAACTCACAGCAGCAGCACTTTCTCACACCTGAGTTACTTGCGAGCCTTTTTCTCCTCTTGTTACTCTTGTTTCACAATCAGAATCACCCTAAAAACCTGTGTAAACCTATGCTTACAACAAAGAAAACTGACAGGAATCATTAAGGGATTCAATCCAAAGAATTAAGCCAATAGGAAAAAAAATCAATACTGCCATTGGCATCTATAAAATCTTATCCATATTGATCCTGATCAAAAACACTCACAGTTAAAAGTACAGTTTCTTCAAAATGCAAACATGTATCACTGGCACAGACCAGCTGCTCTATCTTTAAAACAAATTGTTCTGTTTTACATGCTTTGCTTTTCAGCTTTACAGTTGATATTTATGATGTCTTTTTGTTGTTGTTGTTTAGTAATATGTAGGCAGGCACTTTCAGCATCCGGATTCTGATTTTTTTCAAGGAGCCATGTGCTGCACATATGTGCAGGATGCTGAAATAATCACGTTGAATCACGATGGCACCATATGACGCTCTAAAACCTGCATATGTCGTTCAGCGTTGATGGTGCCTTCAGCGATGCTCTTAGTTACCCGTGCTATGTGCACTCATGCGCTCCCTATACTGAACTGCACGCTGAAAACAAGCCAGGTGGTCTCGCTTCTCAGTTTTGAATTTCACAGACCACAGGAAGGTTTTCCATTTCACTTGAGGCGGTCTTAAAAGCACTCAGGCCCAGAGAAGGTAGCTGTGGTTCTGGGTCTTGTTTTGATGTGTTTTTATATGCATGGAAGAGTTTAACTTTTATTTGTGGATGCATGATGATAGTGCTAATTGACAGTGGTTTTCAGAAGTATTCCTGAGCCCATGTGGTGGGCTACTCAGTTATGATATTTTAACCACGGATATTCAATATTGGTTTTTACTCCTTATGAGCAAAGAACAAACAGTTTTCCCGCAATTTCTGTGAATATTTTAAAGCTATTTAACAAAGTAAATGATTACACTGTTAAATCAAGGGATGCTCTTTTGACCTGTTGTTAATTAACCTAAGTGTAAGATATTAAACGGGTGTTTGCACAGCTTGTCCGACCTCTTGCTGCGCTTTTCCCATCTTAGATGTGTTGGTGGCATCAAATTAAAAAATAAGCACATATGCTTCAAACGAGAAACAAACAAACAAAAAAAAGGCTTTACAGTTTAATTGGTGAAGTAGTCAAACTGATGTTGAAAGTTTCCAACCCATTTTTCATTTTAATAATTTTTCTGGTTCACATTGAATAAACAGAGAAATGCAGTGTGTTAAATGTAGTCCTTAAAATACCCTTTAAATAAATGTATAAATGCTTTACAGATACGTTTTACAGATTATGATTTCATAGTGCTAACTTATTCATTGTTATTTTAATGAAAGGAATGCTCAAGATTGAAACACTCCACAAAGGCCCCCCTACATGAAGTAACTTCTTGAAATTGGCACAGTCCGGTGTATAGATAACACAGCAGCGCCCTCTACTGACATAAAGGACTAATCAAACTTTGCTTCTTCACAGCACAGCTTGATATCCTGTGAGACAGTGAATTATGCCTTTTTATTTATTTATCTTTGTACATGTGCTTTAACGTCATAGCCTGGACTAAACGTGATTTTTATTATATACATATTTTTAAAAGAGCCAGAAAAACTTCTGTGTTCCAAAGATTTCTTACAGCAGGAGAAAAAAAGGCTTACATGTAAAGCTTACTTCAGACTTTCTAAGATTTCTCCCAGTGCCTCAACAGTTTTCCGCTTTGAGAAGTAGAATGTGGCCTCTGCCAGTGTTAACACCCCTCATTTTTATTTATTGTTTTTAAGATGAACTTTGGTCACTGCTGAGGACCGAGAGAGTGGGGACAAAGTTCACAGGGCGCACGGAAGGAGGAGGGGGTGAATAGGAGGAAGGTTAGATTAAAAGAAAATTGACCTTTGAAAGCAAAAACAACAGGTGGAAAGCTAAAAACCAGACAGCTCTGGACACATCGGCAGGAAATTCAGCAGAGGAAAATGAAAGTTTACTTTGAAGAGGGACTACAGATATAATAATGAGGCCTCGCACTGGCTGTGCAGCTATTATTTGAGCATAGTAGTGCACATGAGAGCAGTGTTTGTTTGCGAGGCAGTAGTGAGGTAAGACATAAGACTAATGGAGGGAGAGGAGAGGGCTGAGGCAGCCAAAGCGGGGCCGAGACGTGTGACGGCCCTTCAGGAGCACCTGATCTGGGCCCTGCTGGAATCTGGACTGTCCCGGGAGGTTCTGATCCAAGCCATGGGGGAACTGGAACGAAACAGGGCAAGTGCTGGCAATGAGAAGGGAGAAAGGGGAGATGGAGAGAGCTCAGAGGAGGGAGAAATGGATTTCCCACCACCTATATTCCGAGATCTGGAGAAGCTCCCTCCAGAAGAGGCATCCAAATTGAGGGCTGAAGTCGAGCACCTACTTCAGTAAGTAGATCCCGGCACTTTTCCGGAAGCTTAATGGCAACAGCGAAAATCATCCTGTTGTCTCGATACCTGCTATTCTCATCAGCAGTTTTTTCCAGTAGGACCTGATGAGGTAAATTCTGTAAATTGACAACATCCTCACCACTGTTTCTGATTCTCCTCCCTTTTTTTCCTTTTACCTCCTGTGTATCAAAACCATGCACCAGAGTCAAAACCACACTTGCCTGTTAACACCACTATTCCTTATGTCTTCTCAAACTTGGTCCCCCTCTCTTTACCAAATCCTCCCTCCTTCCCATGCTTCTCTGACTCTCTCTCTCTCTGCAGTCTGGCTCTGAGGCGAATATAAAGAGGGTTCCTCCTTTGCTAGTTACTAATTACCCACCCTCATCATTATTCCCTGACCATTTCTTAATAAATAAGCCATAAGCACAAGGTGAAGATTAGCAAAGCTGGTCATGTGAAACCGTGTTTGCTCAACGCACGAGTGATATTTCTCCGTTCAGTTTTAAGACCCGATTTTGAGCATTCGGAGCACAGACACTTCTTAGACATATAAACATGTAAAAAAGTTTGCTTTAAACAGGATGGATTTTTTTCTGATAGCATTACTAAAAAAATGTGAATTAAATGAGACGTTGTAAATAATTTTGTGCATCTCTGATGACGCTTCCAGCTTCAAAATGTTAAATTAGGCTTCATAGAGCTTCATGTTTTCCACTCCAGTGAGCTGTAAGGGCTGGACTTTGTTCCTGCGCGCGCTCTCTTATCTCTCTCTGTCAACAAACCTCTTTACTTCCCACTATGTGGTCATACTTTATTCTACTGATGTGACAAACTGCCTGTTTAGCACTTCTCCAGACACTGGTATCTGTTAAGGAAAAGAAGTAGTCCAATAAATGAAAAAGTTCAAAACTATAAAAGGTAGACAGTTACACAGAAATATGTATTTTTAAGCTCAGGTGTCTGTATCCAACAGTGAGGACCCCTGGCATGTTGCAAAAATGGTAAAAAGCTACATGCAGCAGCATAACTTACCTCAGAGAGAGGTAGTGGAGTCCACAGGGCTCAACCAGTCGCACCTCTCCCAACACCTCAACAAAGGCACGCCAATGAAGAACCAAAAAAGAGCTGCGCTGTACAGCTGGTACGTCAAGAAGCAGTGCGAGATCAGCCAGCGTGAGTACACAAGCAGTGCTGGAGCTCTAAGAGCTACTTTCTGCTTTTAAACACTGACACACAAACATGTGACACAAAAATATGAGAAAAACTGCTACAATTAAAAGATTAAAACATGTTTTAATCCAGAATTTACCAATGCCAAACACGGCCTTCCAAATGTGGAGGACCAAGGGGAGGAAACCAAGAAAGGACGGAGGAACAGGTTCAAGTGGGGTCCGGCATCCCTGCAGATCCTCTTCCATGCCTACGAACGACAGAAGAACCCCAGCAAGGAGGAAAGAGAGGGGCTGGTGGAAGAGTGTAACAGGTGAGACACGTGAGGTACTTGAACATAATTTATGATTAACATGGATGGGTGCCTTTACATCTTCTAAATTAGTGGCATCTGATCCTTTATTTCTTTGTAACGATTAATATTTAATCAACAGCAGCCTGTTCTTTTTGTTGCTTTGCATGGATTTGCCTGTGTGGTGCAGGCACGTGCACTATTGGCTTGCTCAAACATGCAAATCTGCATGTGCGTGTGTGTGCACTGTGGTCACAATTAAACAACAATTGAACTGTCATCACAAAATAATTAAACTCCTGCACTGATTCCATCCTATTCCAGTAGGCAAAGCACAGAGAAAACCACTGGATGCAAGGCAGCTTGATAGAGAGTATCTTAAATCCTAGGATCATAATAATAAAGAGACCGTGTATATCTTTAAAATGCCAGAACACGCAAATGTGTACTCTTCTTCTTTCAGGGCCGAATGCCTCCAGAGGGGCGTATCTCCCTCCCAGCTTGCTGGCCTTGGCTCCAACCTGGTTACTGAAGTTCGAGTATACAACTGGTTCGCTAACCGTCGTAAAGAGGAGGCTTTCCGTCACAAACTGGCCCTTGACGCGCCTTTTGGCAACCAAACTGCCTCTTCCTCTAACCCCAACCTTCCACCCAGTCCTGACCATGGTAATAACCTAGAAAAGGTCAGGCAGGTGATACATTGAAATTTGAGAGTGAAATCAAAATGGCATCCTAAGAGGGAGCAAGTGAGCAGGTGAACAAAGTTGGTCTTCCGTGTGGTGGATCGTTAGCCTTTTTGATCCTTTGGTGTAAAGCAGTGGTTGCCACACTCTTACAGACACGACTCTGCTGGTGCACCATTTGGTACAATCGACCAAAGTTACCTTAGCATGTGTGTAAACCATGAATTTTATGAATGTTCTGGGACTTGATGCTTGTTTTCCCAGGTGTGAAATACAGCCAACAAATGTCATGTGACACTGTAAGCTCAGTCAGAGGCAGCGGAGGGGAGAGAGCGGGGCGTCTCATGGTTAGTCCAGTCCAACTGGAGCCAAGCCACACACTCCTCGAGACCCATAACCCCAAGCTGGTGAGAGCTTGCATCAGGGCTCCTTGTTATTTAATACTGTAGATTACCAGCATCCACTGCTGCCCTCCTGAACACACCATCCTCTGGTTTCAGGTGTCCAGTGGTGGCCCACTACCCCCAGTAAGCACTCTAACCTCCCTGCACAGTCTGTCTGCCTCACCTGCATCCTCACAAAGCCTCATCATGGCCTCAGTGCCCAGCGTCATGAGTCTGGGGGAGTCCTCTCTTCTCATTGGTAAGATTAGCACCTTTTTTTTTTTTTTTTTCCAATAAGGAAAAAAATTCTCAGACCAATA
>VOQJ01014922.1:13219-26376 GCA_015052665.1 Apistogramma diplotaenia
TGTTTCATTTCCTGACGCTGTCACTCTTTCGCCAATGACCTCACTCTTAATGTGTGCTTGCATTTGAGGCCCTTTTTCGAACATGAGGCTTAAGTGGCCCCAGAGACCCCGACACCATGTAATCACACACACACACACACACACACACACACACACACACACACACACTGAAATTTAATGATCATGTGAAACACAAAGAAAATGTGTGTGTGTGTTGCGCTACATGAATGTGTATGCAGACTAAACACTGACCCGGACTGCTGTTTTTACTGATTAGAGGTTGTTCATAATGAGACCTATTAACATCGGCGCTTAAACACACATGCACACACATGCACACACATGCAGTGGTTCACAGGAACTTTAGATCCAGTCTGCAGAAGGCAGAGCAAGAAAATAGTTGTTGCTTAAAGAAAGTGTTTGTTACATTTGAAGAGGTGAGTAACGTTTTTTACTTCCTGATCTTGCTTTTGTTTTTGGACGTTTATTCCTGTTTCGCATGTTCCGAAACTCTCGCAGCTGTTTTTTTAAAATGAAAGTCAATCTTCGTCAATCTAAATATCTTTAGATGCTTTACCTGAATATTTTTTGGCTTTTGGGGGAGTGTGCATGAGCACGCATATCAACATTTATATCCTACGGTGGCGTTCTGTGGTTCAGTTGTGAGCACAGCTGGGCAGCGGTGAGTGTGTGACAGGGATGTTGAGTGGAAACGTGAGCTGAAAGTGGCTGAGTGTGTGTCGGGTGTGTGAGAATGTGTTTCTCATGTACTTGTCATGTTCACATACTGTCCACTGATAGGTGTACGTTTTTAGGTGGGCATCTGTTTCATTTTTTATTCATCCTGATTTCCTTTCATCCGCCCTTTCCCTCCTTACTGCTCGTTGTTTGTATTTTTTATTTTTCATCTCATACATGCTGTTGACCTAGATTACCAGGCAAAAGTGAACAGTGTTAATCTGACATATATATACAACTACAACGGTGATTCACCCATTTTTAACTATTACCTAAAAGAAGAGACACATCAGATTTATGGGTCAGTTATGCATTATTAAAGAACAGAACCTTTTCTGGACCTACTCTTTTATAATGAAGCCTTCAGCAAATACAGAAATCTACCTAAAGAGAGGAAAAGCAACAGAAACCCTCTCCACCTCCACGCATGTCCAAAACATAAACTGAAACTGAGTACATGTGCTCACAAATGCATCACAGTTTTTTAAGGGTGTTAAAATCCCAGCAGTTGGCATCTAAGTGTCTGGTGTGAACCACAAACTGGAACACAGAGGACAAGAAGAGGTGCCAATTGGATTAAAAGGGCAGTTTGTCAAATTCAGAAAAGAGTCAGAAACCAACAAGTGAGCAGTCAGCATATAACAACAAATCCAAAATCAGGACAAGCAGGTAATCAAAACAAAAAGGGTCATTAGCAATCAGGCAGACGGGCAAAACTGGAGCTGAATGTCAAGCTGGAAAATGTGTGCATGTTGATTGGGTGCGAGGCGGGGCAGGTGTGAAGGCAGGCGATCATCAGGTGACCACTGCACGGTTGGATGAACAGTGGAGAAGCTTAATATCAAATGAAACAAATACTTAAAAAAAAACCTTTATCCCTGCATGAAATGAATGTTACTCTGCTCCAAAGTGCAGTTCCTAGAAATACATTACCATGCAGTTCATCACACCATACTGGTAATACATAACATGCAGGATTAAAGGTGTGCAGCATGCATTGCCATTCACCTTTAGGGGCTCACAATTTTCAGGAGAAGAATGTAAAATAATTTAAAGAGACAAATGCAACCAAACGTGGCACGTGTGATATTAGCTGTCTGCTGTACTCTGTGTCACAGCTTTACTTAGCTGCAATGGCAGCATTATTTTTCTCACTGTGCCATGTCTGCAGCTGTGGTACTGTACAGATATTTGTCAAACTCACACAACTAAGAAGCCAGTCTTTTCTCTTGGGACACTGTGACAAATCCCAACTTTAATTGTTCCATTGTGACACACTACATGAGCTGAAACAATTGGATGTGGTGCACAATGCCCAGTTTTGCTCCCAACCCAAACCGACGCCAGTGCTGTCTGCCCATAATCAAGCTTGTGCTGTGTAGTCTGAACTTGGCTCTGCACTCGCTACAAAATTATTCTAAAGATTCGTCTTGACATAGTTCATCTGGCACGTCAGCAGCCTAACCCAGAGCTAACCTAAACAAAACGAGCTGGATCCCATTCTTAAACGTCACCAGCGCAAAGGAGCGAGAACAAGCCAAAATGTCTCTCCACAAAATCTCATCTCAGGTTGCAGCTTTCATAGAGTGAAAGAGCACAGCCAACAGGAGCAGCTCGCTCTGGGCCTCTTTCTAGAGATCAAAACACAGCATTGTGCAGTACGTTCCCCTATTTCGATGCAATAGTAAAAACATGCATGAGCAGCAATGTCATCACTTTTTAAATAATTTGGTTGCCATCAGGAAAATTAGTTTTCCACAATGGAGCAGCACTTTGATATGCCAGCTGACCTTTGAACCCGTATACCAAACCTTAACCCCGACACACTTTACAGACCCAAACCAGCAAACCACGACAGTTTGACGATGCTTTGTGTCTGATCTGATAACCTCACACACACACAAACACAAACTGGGCAGCGGCCTTGAAAAACTCAGATGATGGCAGCTATCTAGATTGTCTTAATGATGCTAATGTCATTATTTCCATGGAAGATTAATGAGAGCTATTTATGGCTCATTAATCATATCGAGTAGGACTACAGATTAATTTGTTAATCACACATCAAATACAACTGCTGCCCCCCGGGTACTAGTTAAATCCCTCTGGGCGTGTGTGTGTGTGTGTGTACATGTATATCCACTGGAGTTCACCAAATATCTCCACCTCCTGCTGTTGTTTCTTTATGTCTTACTTTTATTTATTTATTTACTTGTTTATTTTTTTTGTCCGTCTTCTTCTTCTGGCTGACTGACCTCATGTGTCCTATTAGCCCATAGCAAAGAGTCACTAGCCCAGAGACCCGGGGTCGCGGTGCTAAAATCCAATCCTTCCACATCTGTTGTGAGCCGCTTTCCCAGAAATAGCGATCCGGTGAACTCGTTGCCTGGCCTTTGTATGCTAAATGAACGCTGCCCTCTGTCCTCAGTGCTCCTTCTTGCTCTGGTAGCTCTGTTTTATTTGTCACTAACTATTATTTGTCTGACTGAGCAGCACGCCTGCATTTTTCAGCCCATTTTACATTCAGGCGTTTTTATAGCTTCCAACCCAGGAGCAGCAATAACTGCTTGTTGTTGCCGTTGTTGTGTAGTGTTGGCTGAGCTGTGGGGGGAAAGATGAATTTGATATTTTAGTGTAACAAATGTTTGAAAGTTAGATACTCACTTTACTGCATTTCATCCACTGTTTAAATGTTGTGACGTTTAGTCAGGTAAAAATCTTCAAAATCCAGCTTTATTCACACCCATTCATGCAGGCCCTTCATTCTACAGACTGAAACTGGTGTTCAGTGTCTTTCCCAGGGATACTTCTGGCATGCCGACTGGAGCAAACAGGACTCGAACCACCAACCTTCCGATTAGTAGATGACCTGCTCTGCCTCCCAAGCTACAGCCAACCCAGAAAAGGTGTCATCACCCATTCTGATCCCAGATAAATACAAAGTTAGCCAGATCACATATGTGACCTCCTGCAGTCATGTGAATGTGCAATAAGAACCATCGCCCTGTTAATCTAGTAAGCTGAGCTTTCTAACGTGGTTTATCTTGTTCGTACCAAACCAAATTGTGAGTGAAAACAAAACTATGTAATGAAAATGAAACTTGAATCTAAAAAAACTGGACTCAGACTCTAGCCCCCCGGGGGAGGGTCGTCAGACTCATTTCATTGTGAAACTCAGGTCTCACAGTCACATGCTAGTGCTGAATTTTCACCTCACCTGTGCAAAGACACAACTGAGCACAACGCCGCTCGTTTTCAACTCTTCGCTGTCGCTCATGGTTTAATACGGTTTAATACGCAACGCACTCTGGGCTTTAACAAAAACCAAAGCTGGAGTGGTTCTTTCGCTGTAAAATCTCATACTTTTAACAATCCCTCGTCTTTGGATGATGAAAAACAGGAAGCAGGTCTTACTGTTCTTGTAGCACTTTATTATAATCCTATTCTTTTTTTGGGGGGGGGGGCATTAAAACTGGCTAAACCGTATAACAATCAATTTTCTGTTGTTTTTGAGGAAACGCTGCTTAAGCTGCAATCATAGGAGCAGTGGTGGAAGATAGCTGGGGAGAGGGAGCGTCTGGACTGTAAATCCAGAGAATGATGGGAAGAGACAGGATTTCCTATCCTTTTTCTAGAGAATCTGGGTGTTCCTAATAACAAGCTTAGACCCCCCCCCCCTTCACTTTTCCACCTCTTTTTTAGTGAATATGAGGGGAGATCATCCCACTGCGCTTTAAACACACACTCTGCTCAGATTAAAACGCACACGCACACCAGATGCTGCTGTTGCCTGGGGTAAAGCCGATGTCAGAACCCCCCCCCCAACACACACACGCTTTCTCGTGTGCTGATGACTGGATGTCATTGTTTCATATCTGCAGGCTTTTTCTGACCTTTCATGCTGGTCGTGACTGAGAGCAGAGAGCAGTGACACCCTGCTCAGGTCTTGAATAAGTGGAGGAACAAAATGAGGAGCTTTTTAAAACGTGGTCGAACTTGCTGCATATGAATCGTAAATAGCTTTCATTAATCTTCCAAGTCTCTTGCCACACTAAGATTGTGTGACGCTGTACTGGGGTGTTAGTATTTGACTCAGGGCTATACAAGAACAAAGCACATACCAAACTCTTTTTTTCAGGATTTGTAATGTGTCGCCGGATGATGATTTATGTCTATAACTGGATTTTTTTGTCCTGGTTTGTATTTTTTAACAACCCTGCATTTTATTTTCCAAGAACATGGCAGCTATAAATTGCTAAATGCCTTTTAGGAACCACTTAGAGCAATCAGGGTCCTAACAAGATTCAAAAGGAAAGAAAAAGATATTGGAATAAAAGTACACTTCAAGCCTTTGTTTTAATATCTATTGATATTTTAAAAAATGTTTCCTAACATTGAAATGAAGCCTTTAAGCTAACAGGTCACTTTATCAGGTGCCTGTTATTGCAAATACGTAATCAGCCAATCACACGACAGCAATTCAATGCATTTAGTTGACTGTAATCAAATGGCTTCCATGGTCACCAGAGCTAACGAGGTGTACCTACTAAACTGGCCAGTGAGTGAAAATACAACAGGAAGATAAACAATTTTAAACCGAGAAGATTTAGAAAAACGAATCATGGATAAATAGTAACAGAAATGTTTACTTATGCACATTAAAGAGTAAACTTTGTGAAAATGCAATCTCTTTCTAGTTGCCGTCATCAGCACATTTAAGATGAACTTTGATTTTGAGTCCAGCAACAAATCACTGCAAGCGCACATGAACACGAAACAACCTTTCACCTCTCGCGCCTCCCTCTGGACACGAATGCATCGTGCCACCTTCAGCAGCGTTGTCGGGAAAGTGTGTAGTCGTCTCAACAGCTTTCTGTTGTTGGTGATGGGACTCTGGGGTTGTTGTTGTGCTGCTGTTTCTAATCACACACATGTTGTGAGGAGGAGGAAGCATTGCTCACCCTAAACTTTGCTGACTGTTCTTGAACTGTGTGGAACTGGGAAATTTCTTAGAATTTGGTTGAGTTTCAGATTAAAACAGCCCCCCCCCCCCATGAGCCAAACTGAATCATTATTGTGTAAGATTCTGAATACTTTCCATTTTATTTTCATTGAACATTAAACCCCCTGAGGCAACTTTTCTGACCAAAAATACAAAAATAAAACAGATGGTGACTCTGACTCTGATATAAAAGTATTTTTCACTTATCCAAGTCATTGAATTTAGGTGTTCCAGTGAATTTCCGTGGCTAAAGGCATGCCAAGTGCTTCTACACACATTTGGGAAAGAACGGGTCCATTGGAGTACAGTAAATTCCAGCATGGTTCCATTACAGGATGCAACCAACGCAACAAGTCCAGTTGGGAAATTTCCTCACTACTAAATACTCCATAGTCTGCTGATAGTTCAGTAACGATCATTAGGAGGCACTGAAGATGATTTATTGATATATAGAATTTAATTAAGCTATTTGGCAACTAGGCTCTGATGGCCCATCATGGCAGAATTGAATCCCAGTGGTGATAAAAAAAAAGGGGGGGGGGGCTCCCTGGAGTCTAGATGCTTGCAGTGATGGAGATAAAGATGTAGGCTTGCATGGAGGATGAGTGACTTGGAGCAGGTGGAGATGGGGAGGAATTGGGTTGCATGAAGGGTAAGCAGTGAGATTTAAAGTATCCAGGCTGATTGGCTTGAAGACAGCAGGCAGAAAGAACAGTACTTGTCTGACTTCATTGTGCCAAGTATAAAGTTTGGTGGAGGTCCATGAGACAAACTGTGGGGAAAATGAGTATTTGCAAGTTCTTCCATTCTGTCACCATGTTAGATCTTGTATGGAGCTCCAGACCAAAGCAGGTTGACAGTCATCTTGTGTTTCTTGTTTCTATTGTCCTGTAGCCTTGTGTGTCCAGCCTTGTGCAAAGTTTTGTCCCTGGTGTCTTTAGTCAGCTCTTCGGTCTTTGCCATGGTGGTGAGGTTGGAGTGTGTGGACAGGTGTCTTTTATTCAGGTAACAAGTTCAAACAAGTGCAATTAATACATTAATGAGTGCAGAGTAGGAGGGCTTCTTAAAGAAAAACTAACAGGTCTGTGAGAGCCAGAATTTTTGATGATTGGTAGGTAATCAAATACTTATTTCATGCAAAATGCAAATTAATTATTTAAAGATCATCTGCTGTGGTTTTCTGGATTTTTTTTACATCTTATCTCTCACAGTTGAAGCGTACCTAAGATAAAAATTACAGACCTCTCCATTCTTTAACTGACCACCCATGAAGCCTGTGCTCCTTTCATGGCAGTGTGATTTAGCATTTAGTAGCAGGTATTTTCACTATAGCAAATAATCTATTTAGCCTGTAGATGCACTTATCTGACCATCCTCAGTATTGTCAACTGAAATTTTTGCATCACATCCTAACAGAGACACTTCTGTCTCTAGAAAAATCAAGATTACAATCACTATACTCCAAAAATATAGCTTTTACAAATGAGTGAGTGATGTCACAAGGGCTACGTCCTTTATAATAACCTGCTTAACAAACGGTTTCTGTTTATCAATCAAATGTGCACTTTTAGATGAAAATTAGTGAATGATTTTAAATTCAGACTGGCTAGTCTCATTACTAGCATTGCTAAAATAAACATCAGAGCCAGAATATTACATAAAAGGAGAATAGAAGCTGAGGCATATTTTTCCTTTCTTATGGGTATGAAACAAAGGTGTTTGCTACAGTCCCTGCAGTCTGAAACAGAAAGGCACCCCCGGCCAAATATCACATCTAATCCTGTTGGTCCATCTGTCAGTTGTGAACCCTGCGCCTCATCTCTGGTCTGCTGGTTTTCACTCAAGAGACTGAATCACATTATTATGTATCTTGTATATGGATTTTATTTTATTTGTTGCTTTTAAACAGGCAAGCCTACTGGAATTAGCCTTATCCATTAAAGCTATAGTCTGCCATTGTTATCACTTGTATTCTGTTGTATTTAATTCTCTCTGCCATATCAGTTCATTAGTGGGTGTG
This sequence comes from Apistogramma diplotaenia, assembly GCA_015052665.1. Taxonomy (NCBI): domain Eukaryota; kingdom Metazoa; phylum Chordata; class Actinopteri; order Cichliformes; family Cichlidae; genus Apistogramma; species Apistogramma diplotaenia. Next base: position 20,980 of record VOQJ01014922.1, read on the forward strand.
TGCTAATGCAGTGACCAAAAGCTCAGCATTTTATGAAGTTCACTGGAAAAAGAAGATAAACTTCATGTGCAGAGAGGAAAGGGTGACAGAGTAGACAGAAAGTTTATGAGATAAGAAATTAGCTTTTTATTCAGGCTTTTTTTTCCTTCAAATTTTAACTTGACTTGTGTTTTAGCAGCTTTTATCTCTTTCATAGTAATTTTCTGTAATCACAGAATAATTAAACAACTAGATGACATCCTGGTCATTCATTAATAGCTAAATGTTTTTCTTTATCTATGCCTGCTTCACACCAATGCAAACTAGCAGAAGCTAAAAAGTGAAGCATTAAGCAAAGTGGTGTTCACAATAAAAACTGAGCAAGTGCAACAATTTATGAATCTATACTCCAATAATATAATATAGTAGATATTACAGAAGCAGAAAGAAATCACAGATTAAGCAATGTCCTTAATATAATTTAGACTCAAATGCACACATTTCTTTATATAGTTTTTGTCTGCAGTCGGCTAAGTGTAATACTGCTGAACAAACTTCACAGTAAGCCTGGAGATGTGCAATAAAGCAATAGCATGATTGATAAATACAGTCTGTGTGAGTTTCCTCTGGGTGCTCAGGTTTCCTCCCACAGCCCAAAAGACATGATTGTTATGATAAATGGATATTCCAGATTGACCAGGAGGGTGGACGTGACTGTGGATGTTTATCTGTTAGCCCTGTGATGGACTGGGAACCTGTCCAGGGTCCATGTTGCTTCTCTTGCACTGTGTTAGCTGGGAAAATGCATCAGCCGCAGCCCTCTCTGAGCAGGAGAACATGGAATCGGGTGAATTGTCACTGATGAAGAGGAGTCCAAATGGAATGTTCATCAGACTGTGCTATCTGATGACAACAACAAAGTAGTTACCTATTAGTAAAAACTAAATTTTAGGAGTTAGCCAATCAAGCTTTCAAATCACAAAGCAGCTTATACTTTAAAAAAAATACATTTTATATGTTAATACAAAAAAAAAATCAGTCTGCATTAGAGCAGCTGAAATAATAATTATTCAAGTTTTTAATGTGTTTAATTTCACTGTGCTGCTGTGTGTTTATCACACCACGTGTCAGCAGCAGTGTGGTCGTTGCTGCTGGGAGCACGGAGCAGTCGGCGCTTTGGTGCCATTTCTCGTCTTCAATACCAGCAGCTTTCTTCTGTGTTCGTTCAAATATTTTTTCACTTAATTGCAAACTAAGGCCAACTTCAGCTTATGCCACTGAAAATACAGTGCTTGCTTTTTTGACTCCTATCTGTCTCTCTCATTATGTTGGGGTTGACGTACGCTTGAATGATTTAATTGAATTTGCTGTGCAATGCAGTCTTGTGTGACTGGTAATGCATCAAGTTGTTGTAAATGCGATTAAAATTCCAGTCATGGTAATAAAAGAATGTGCACCCTTTTAAAATTAGGTAAATACAACCTCAGAAAAACAATAACACATTACACATTACTCCATGCTATTATATATTTAACAAAAACTAAACCAAATTACAGGAGTGTGTCAAAAATTAAGTACAGCCCACAATATCTTACAGAACCATCTTTAACATCAATAAGTAATATGACATAAGTCTGTATGACTTTGTGAGTCTCTTACATCGTTTGGCTTGTTTCGAAGTAATATTGCAAACATAGCCTGTGCTGCCACGTTCTTTTTAGAGAGAAAAGGCTTTGGCAACCCTTCCAAACAAGCCAGGCTTGTTTAGTCTTTTTCTAATTGAACTGTCACAAACTTCAACATTTAACACGTCTGACCTTTGGGTGGGACGTCTACTCCAGGGAAGATTGGCAAGTGTTTTCCACTTGTGAATAATCTTTTGCACTATAGAATAATACATTTCATATTATTTATTCATTGATCATTGCTCTTTAAGATCATTACCTGGCTGCAATTTTCTACTTCTTCCTCTTAATTCTAATGGAAGGAGTAAGGGTGCACTTTTTTTTTTTGCACCTTTCTTCTGCATTTTTATTTTACTTTTGTTAAATTAATAATGAAATGGTGTGATATGCCACGTACTGCTGTGGCAGGCAAGGCAGAGGATCCCAACATGTGATGTGACTGAGCCCATACATTCATCAACAGTGTGTTTACAGAGGTGAGGGCAAAGGGCAGCTTTCATGTAGGCTTCTATATGAATGGAAGGATAAAGCATAAACATGAGTCAGGAACAAAAATACACAACAGGAAACTGACAACTCTGCCAGGAACAAGTTACCAATGACGTTACCGATGACGAGGACACAACAATAAGCGGCGGAAACACAGGACTTAAATTTGAGAGGCTTGATGAGGGCAGTGGGCCCAGCTGGGGACACAGGTGAGCAAAATGACACTAATGACAAAGGGGAAGAACACAACGAAAGAAGACCATCAAAATAAAACAGGAAGTGGACAAATAAAAACACAGACTTGATACATTAGGAGGCACAGAAAGAATCAGAGCTTAAACCATCACGAGACTCAGGTAACAAAACTGATAAAGGCTGACGCAACAAATAAACTAAAACCAAGAACAGAACCTGTAACACAGCTACATGAAACAAAGGAAGCTCTAAAGGAAATCAAAGACCAACTGAAAACACTGAGTCACCAGACCCAGGATCATGACATGTTTAATTGGTTGTACATAATTTTAAGATCTGCTACATATTTTTTTTTTATCATGTCCTGATATGTAAGACCTTTTTTTTGTTAAACATTACTAAATGCAACTCCATCCATTGCTGTCTCTTCCACTCTTTTTTTGTTGATCAAATCCTTCGATTCATATAGAAGCCTACATGAAAACTGCCCTTTGCCCTCACCTCTGTAAACACACCGTTGAGTCACATTATTCAGTCACATTTTGGGTCATGTTGAATAAAGCGTCATGTCAATTTTTTATGTAAGTGTCAGAAAGGAGGATTATCCAAAGTATACTTGTAGCTTGTGAGCGTGCAATCTTCCTCTCACTTGTCACATCTGGTTTCAAACACAGAGATGGCAAAAATGCTCATCTCAGGGCTTCTATATGAAGTAGGTGATGTCACTGTAGCACTACGTCTGTGAGAGAGACACCACTAAGAGATACTGTCGGTGGCTGGATCTATTGCGTGCGTTAATTTTGCAGTTTCCACACCTGAAATAAATGTAATGGACCTTAGACAGTATCGCTGCGTCAAAGGGTTGTCAAAGCTCTACAAAAATAAAACATATTCATATTTAACATATTTATAAACTGACACTTGGATCTCTGTGGATTCACGGCTGACTATAAAACCTAAATATGAGCCTGCGTTTTTACAGTGGCTGGAGCTGTGGGGCTGGTAATGTTACAACTCACACGTAACACAGTGGCCACATCAACAATAAAAAGCTGCAGCCAAGAAAAATCACCTTAAATTAGTGTGATTTTCCATCGTTTGTGACACACGTTTCAATAAGCCATCACTACATGACATCCCTCACCCTACATTCACTTGTTTGTTACTGCTCGTGTCACCTCTTAACACCAATGGATGTTTGGTTTAAAAATCCTAATAAATTAGATTATTAGTGATTTGATTATATTATATGTTATATAACTAACAGTTATTAGTGGCTAACTCAGCTATGCTTTACCTTTGATAACTTAAGGTTACCTGATTAGCATAGGTGAGACTCGTGCTAACCAGATAACTACTTTCTTTCACCTCAACATTTAAGACCACAAGGAAAATACAGAATGAAAATATATTTAAATGAGAAAAAAATTCATATATGAAGAATAATTGCAAATTAAACAGTTTTTTCATATTTGCCCTTTTTGTTTTTATTGCCATACCAGTTTGTTTCATCTGTTTCATCTATTCACTTTTGATTACATTTATTTATTTTTAATAAACAAACTAGATATTCTGTGAGTTATGTTCACCTTGAATCCAGTGAGATTGCTTATGTGTTGACTCTTCTGTCATGAATCAGCAAAAGCAACTAACAGGAGAGTGACTGTCCTGTTGTGACGGTTCTCAGAGTGACGTTACCAGTGTGAAATGCTTTGGACCAAGGAATTCTTCTATTGTGCGGGGTCACACTGACTTCCTCCCATTGAAACAGTAGCAGCATGAAACACACACACACACACACACACACACACACACACACACACACACACACACACACACACACACACACACACACACACACACACACACACACACACACACACACACACACACACACACACACACACACATAGCTCTGTGACTCCCTGTGACCTCTGTCTTCCTGTTGAGTTGATGGAAACTTCTGAATAGTGCAGCTGGACAACAGCTACTCTAAATTCACTGTAAAAATTCAGCTCGGTGCAGCCACACTGGTTATTAGGACATCATGGATAATACTGCAATAGAGATCTAAAAACTTGAATGAAATGTAAGCTGAAAAAAAGGTTTGTACTGTAGATTTCATTGAGTTTTAAAAAGGTCTATATTTTCCCCCAGTTACGAGCTATCGGTTCATTGCAGATGTTCCCTAGAGGAGCAAAATTAAATGTTTTAAGAATTCCTCTGTAATTCCCTCTACTGCCACTGTCAAGGTTTCCAGGTAAAAAATCTAATCAAAATCAATGCATATTGCCAAAAGATTTGCTGATAATCACCAAAAAATCGATCAAATCCACCAAACCTTCATATAACAGCTGTTTTGCAGATCAGTGTAGTTCAAAGTGCTTCAGAAAAGACTAAAAACACCAAGAACATAAAAACAAATTACAAAAGATTATGAAAAAGTGGGTGACTAAAGTATATAATAAAATAACATCAATAAAAACTATATACAGATATAGATACATGAGATTAAAAATAGAAACCAGTTAGCATTGAAACACAAAATGAAATAATAAACACAACAAAAGTGGTGAATACAAAATGTCAGTAATGTCTATGAAGAATATGCAATCAAAAGTCAAGTTGAATAGATGGTCTCAGTTTTAACACTTGCAGATGCTTTCAGGATGAAGCCATTGTAAATTTTAAGACTTGGTAATATGTCCTTTAATGTCAGTTTACAATGTTTTTATATATATTTATCATCACAGGTAAGTTTGAACGATTTTCACGAAGTAATCAGCATATTCTTAATTTTGTTCATTATGTTTTTTTTTTTTATGAGAGGCTTAACTGAGCGTCTTCAAACATACTTTCAATCCACACAACAAATTAGAGGAGTGCTTGAAAGAAGTGAAGGGTTGTTGCTATGGAAACCACCAGAGGAAGGACTGGGGAGACCTGATTAAGGACCGGCTAGATCAGATTAAATATTGTTTTTACTATCTCGTATGCACACACACACACACACACACACACACACACACACACACACACACACACACAC
>VOQJ01014923.1:0-17561 GCA_015052665.1 Apistogramma diplotaenia
TTATCTCTCCCTCCCCCCCCCCCCACACACACACACACACACACACACACACACACACACACACACACACACACACACACGCGCACACACACACACACACACACACACAGCAACAAGTGCAATGATATAAAGTCTTTGAAAAAAAACAAAAAACAGGAAGCTGCATTTAACATCAGATTTCACAAGAGTATATAATAGATGGTGCAAAATGACAAAGCAAAAACACTTAAAACAGCTTAACAGAAGAAAAAAAGAGTCCTCTTGTGCAAATTTGCAGTCATATCTCCCTTGTGGTTTTGTCTTAACTTCTTTCCATTTTGACACAGTGGGGGAAGCAGGTGCAATTCAAGCTGTCAAGTTTGAAATACACAGAGAGGAAATAGCACACCATCTTGTCCCTATCTGACACCACAGTGCATATGTATGCGTGTGCTCTGCTCAAGCTTAAAGCTTATCTTGGAGAAAAGGAATGGAAACACCCTCTGCAAAGAGGCCTTTCATTTTAGCTTTCATCAAATTGACTCTCTAAATGAAGCCCATGGGTATGTATTGCTAAAGTCCCCTTCCACATTAAACTCTCAACACACATCACACTTAAGAGACAAATTCCAAAAACTTGAATAAAAAGCAAAACAAAAGCATGTTAACTTTGTCAAAGAGAGGCTGACATTTCCTCCTCTGTAAAGCACAAGTGAAAGTAAATCAACCAGCTTACAGTTTAAATATTTTAAAAAGGCCAACAAAACAAATCGGAAGCATTAAATACAAAACTAACTACACTTGGAACCTGTTAAAAGAACCTACAGCTATTAATTCTGCAGGGAAAATTTACAGACAGAGAGCTTACCTGTGTGTCTGTCTAACGCTGATGTGCCTCTGGGACTGACGAAGCCACTTCAGCATAGGTCATGCTGCTGCAATGCATTGTGGGATTTACTAACATCTTCAACTCTCTCCTCCTCTACTTCTCTAACTGATCTCTCTCACTCTGATAATAGCACCGTCTGCTTGGCAACGGGTATACCACAAATGTGGTCAGGTTTACAGTGAACCATCACTGCGCAACAACAAGTCTCCATGACAACCACTCTATATCTCATTTGCATCTTCTGCTTGCATTATCTGCTTATGCCAAATATGGTCACCTTGTTATCCTCCCCGCCTCTCTCAGTATCCCCTTTCAGTAACTTCCTCTTTTCGTCCATTTGCACTACTATGTGCACACGCTCTGTTACATATAATGTATATTTGTGCAATGACGTGTCCAGATGCTTGCCTGTGACATTATAATTTGCAGGATAACTTTATAAATCAGGAAATGAAAGTGGAAGTGGAAGACCTAAAAAAAGAAAGGGGGGCTCGGAGCGCGATATATCCCCATCCCCCTAAAAGCACGCATATCATAACAGGACTTCACTTACCACATCGATTCCTCTTTCGTGAGGTTGTTGCAGGCACTGCGCCCCTCCTCTTCCACCCCAAAGTTTGTGTCTATCAAACTATCACTGGAATGTCGAACCAGGCCCCTGGGGCCCACACACGCAGCAACACTCAGCAGCACTCAGCACCTGTTTCCGACTGCCAGCACGGAGAAAGAGACGCGGTCAATCATACGGGACAGCACAGAGCAGGGGAAAGAGCAGAGGAGAGTAGGAGGCAGACAACAAGCATTTCATCAGCAAAACTACACAACCAAGAAGGTACAATGTTATCTTAAGCAGCACATTGTGACTGCACGTAATTTATCATCGTTGAGCGAATTAGAAGATTTAGTCAATGCAATTTGCATGCTTTGTCTAATCTCAGTATTCCTTACCTGTTCAAAATTAAAGTCACATATATTCTGCACTGCATTGTGCCTCACTGTTAAAGTGGTAATGCTATCACACAACTTAAAACTAATATTTCAATCCTGTATAAATGAGGAAGGATTTGTTTAAAAAAGCTCTGTGGTTTTATGTCTTTGTGTGCATTAAAGAAATGGGGGGAAAGCACCTGCATTTTTACAACTTTTAAACGTGACTCTTGATGCACAGTTGAATATGGTTCTAATAAAGAGACTTCTCAGACTGAAGTGTACTGCATCACGTTATTATAAATCCAGTCAACAGCTAGCAGATGTTAGGACAGTCTGCTAGTATTTAATCTCTGAACACGTCTGCCTGTCCACCCTCAGGGTCAGAATCATTACACATGATACAATTTGGAAAACAAGTGAATGAAATTAATTCCATCAAAAATCACCAGAATAATACACAGTAATTACTAGTACTTGCCCGTGCCACAGTATTGTACAATCACATTGAGAAAAGTTAAAACGCAAAAGAAAAAACAAGTCACTCAGATCCACTGCTAGATGGTTGTTAAGCAACATGATGGATGGCATCATAATATATCACACATAATTAAAGTTTTGTGCATGTAAATACTATTATCGTTAAATGAAAAGGCTAGGATGCTTTCATAAGGTGTCATAGGTGCATGAATGCTAAAAAAGGGTAATTTTAGGCTGTTACTAGGGGGTTGGTAGGCAACATGACTATGTTGTAAACTCTGATGTAGATAACAACCTTCAGGGCCCCAAGATGCACCTGTGTGCCAAGTTTGCTTGCACAACCCCTGATTGTGCAGGAGGAGTTTGTAGACACAGAAACAGAGATTCTTTTGTAATTATGCTCAATCTATGATGATTTATTGATGTTAAAATGTTAAACCTCACAATTTGTATTAAATACAAAGATTTATCACCTCGCTATCTGACTTAACTTACCCGGGGAGTGGCAGGAAACGTTCTGAGGAAGCATCAGAAGCACTTATCACCACCAGGCCTCCCCTCCTATGCAGAGCTGCTGTGAGCTGGTGGATTGGAAGTCAATGAAACCAGGCCTAATTTAGCTGTTGCTGCTCCACAAGCTGCCAGGAGTAAGAGTGAGACTCCTTCCCTTTTTAGGGCTCCCAGGACACTGCCGTCTACAAGTGGCACTACTGCATACGTAACTAAACTTAAGGGGCTGGAAAGAGGGAGCGAGAGAAGGGGTGACAGTCAAAATCTGTTACACAGATGTGCCATTTTAATGACTGTCTAGATCTAAAAGTCATAAAGTAGCACAGACAGAACTATGTAAATATTTTAACAAACCACCTACTTGAATTACTCCAACTGTAAGTTTATTTAACAAGCCAGTTTGGACACTTTTACAACCATCTTATCTTTACCCTGCTCTCAGTAGATACACGAACAACTTGGTTTTTGTAACTGACTTTGACATGATGGTCCACTGAGGGTATCACAACAGCTTGCAATAGGATCACACCAGTAATTAGGTGAGAAGAGAGAACTAATCACCATCTATACTTGCACTATCCACTCAGCCCGGCCCAGACAGTGTGTCATGTAATCCTTAATAACCCCAGCCGACACTGAAAGTAGATAACTGGATGCTGCAGGCCTGGAAGTGTATTTTTTTTCTCCATCGTGATCTGGCTGATCTTCATGTGATAGAGAGAAAGGGAGTAGAAACTTGGTTTGAACTCCAGTGAGACCCATAAGAGAATTTTCTCTATATTAGAAGTATTTTCCAGTTTGTTTGGATTTAATAAACCTATAACTGAGAGAAATGCTAATTTGCACTGACATGCAAAGCATTTGCTTTGGAAGCAGGGTGTATGATATGTCTAAGCCAGTGCCGCAACTCATACATGCATACATGAAAACGATAGACACATCACTATTTAATAAGCATGACAGACCATGTATTTAAAATAAACGGATTAGATGAGGATTACTCATTGAGCCCCAACTCAGTTCGCATCTCTGTGTTTATATAACTACACATGTATTCTTGAAGGCAGTGATGACATAAGCCATGGTATGGAACACACAATAGGATTATCTATGGTGGTGTGTTGAAGTATCATCTTCAGTTCCCACCACCTATAGTGAGCAGAATAACACATGGCTTCAGTTTCACTGCATGTGTGTGTAATAACCTCAACAGAGACCAATTCAAGCTGACATAATCCCATTAGCCTATTCAAGGTCCCTGTCTGACCACCCCACATAATCAGGAGATAAAGGCTCCATCACTGACTGTTTTTATAAAGAGAATTATGCATGTCTCTTGTGTTATAGCCAACAGTTAATTCAATTAATCTCTCCTCATAGGAGTTGAAAACTGTAATTTCTAAAGTGTCATACATTATTAACACAAAGGACATTAACAGAACTGGTTGCGTGTCAGCAGCACAAGATACTAAACTCACATGATGTAAACATAAACATACAACATAAGGGTGCACAGCAGCAATGAGGACGCAACAAGGAACAAGGGAAAATGCAGACAGTAGATACATGCAGATGGATAATGAGGGAACAGCCAACAGCTGAAGATAATCACAGAAGTGAGACAAGGGGAAGCAAAACTCTACACAACACACACGGAACAGGAGCCTGACAAAATAAAACAGGAAGTGTGACACACGAGGAAACGGAGGCACACACACACACACACACACACACACACACACACACAGGGAAACACCGGGAAGTGAAACGAACCATTAACACAGGCGTTGAGACTTGTTTATCACTATTTTCATATCTAGCTTTAGCATTCTCACCTCTGCATATAAGCACAGTTCACTGGAAATCGCTGCAGCTATTTGAAGCTTCCCTTCCTACTAACATTATCTGCATGAAGAATGAATTGCCTGCACCAAAGCAAACATTCAGATAACAACCAAATACTCATGTAAGCTTAAGGCCAACAAAACCACATATTTGAATTTGTGATGTTTAATTATTTGTTTTGTCAACACACTTGGATGAGAATCATCCAATGTCACAAAAAATAAACTATTAATAAACAAGAACCTGAGTGGGTTGTTGTAAAAATCATGTTCAGCCTTGTATTTATCATCCAAAACTAAATACAGAACGGATGTTTTGGTTCTCAGTTCAGGCAACTTAAACCACAAAGCTGGGCTCCACTTTCATTTTATCTTATTTACTTGATTAGAACAGATAAAAAAAACAACTTGGTGAGAAACAGTAAGTCAATCTTCTTCATATATCAAACACACAGTATATTGTGTCAGTCATGAATATGAAATGAAAATGTAACAGTGAGTATTTAGGAGATGGATGACATTTATACTCACCCACTTCATTAGTTACACCTTCCTAGTAGGTGCCTGGACCCACTTCTGCCTTCAAAACTGCCTTAATTCTTTGTGGTACAGATTCAACGAGGTGCTGCAAGCATTCCTCTGAGATTTTGGTCCATATGGACGAGATAGCATCACACAGTCGCTGCAGATTTGTCATCTGCTGAATCTCCTGTTCCATCACATCCCAAAGGTGCTCTATTAGATTGAGATCTGGAAGCCATGTGAGTACTCACTGTCATGTTCAACAAAACACATCTGAGATGAGTTCCGCTTTGTGACATGATGTGGGACACTTCTGGAAGCAGCCATCAGAAGATGGGCACATTGTGGTCATAAAGGGATGGGCCTGATCAACAACAACACTCAGGTACGCTGTGGTCTTCAAACTGGTACTAAGTTCCCCAAAATAAGCCTGTTCTTAGCTGACAGGACTAGCAGCAGTTTTACATGTGCATTTAAAGAAACTCATGGTTGTACAGCATAGTGCTTATTTAAGTTACTGTTGGCTTCCTATCAGCTCTAAGTAGATCAGTCTAGCATTCACCTCTGACCTCTAGCACGAAAGAAACATTTTCACCAGAGAACAGCCACTCGCTGGATATTTTCTCATTTTCTAACGATTCACTGTAAAACCCCAGAAATCATGGTGTGTGAAAATCCCAGGAGATCAGCAGTGTCTGAAATACTCAGTCCATCTGGCATCAACACCCATGCCATGTTCAGAGTCAATTAATTAATCGAATCTTTTTTCTCCATTTGGATGCTCTGTTTGAGCTTCAGCAGGTTGTCTTGACCATGTCTTGGTGGCTAAATGCACTTAATTCCTGCCATATGATTGACTAACCCCAATTTACATTAAAGAGCAGCTGAACAGGTAGACCTGGCTGGTGGGTGCATTTACTTATTTGACACTACTGTGCACTGACTTTTATTACATTCACATGTATGTACAGCAGCAGCATTTGGAGCAAATGATTTGATTTGAAATTTTCAAGTCTGTCTTAAAACAATAGTCAGGTGTCCTTTGATTCCTGTATTCATTCCTCTGGTTCACGAGCAGTTCCCAGGTAAGTGATGAGGAAACACTTGCTTTCCTCCTTTTGTACAAAATTTAGAATGACTCCTTATCACAGCACAAATAAAACCCCCACTATTATCTGGGCGCATCTATAAATAGCAGAAATGAGCCATTACATTACTGAGTGAGAAGTGCACCAATAGGCTGCAGGTAGGTACAGAAAAAGTTATTTGACCATCAAACCCAGGCTATATCAAAAAGACATTTCCTATATGGTACAAGACCATTCACTTAGTAACCTAGCAACCAGTGAACTCAACATGGCACCTATTGTAATTCTAAAAAGCACCAGACATAATTATATCTCTCTTCAGCCAATCGCACAAGGCCCTGAGCCATAAATAACAGACTGCTCCCCTACAGAGCACCAGTCTGTGCCGGAAAGTCAACAAACACTTTCTCCAGTAGCAGCTCTGGCGTTCTTACTGGATCCATCTCACTAAGATGAAGATAAACAGAATGGTAAAGCGAGGCAGAAGCCTAAAAGTTTTCAGAAAGAAGGAGGCAGAGAGAATGAGTAAAGAGAAAAAGAAAAACAAATGCAGCCTATGATTAGTGAGTCATAATGAAGGCTGCTAAATGGGACTGTGGCTATGAGCTATGTCATTAAAGACTGTGCCAAATGGCTGGAAAACCTACAGGTCTCTATTTGAAACACTGGCATGCAGGAAGAGAAGGCCGCGTAGCGCTGGATTTAAAAGGTCCTTTTAAATAGCTTATTCAAAGTTGCTGCAACATTTCACACACATAATAACAAACTGAAAAGCAGAACATCTCTGCAAGCAGTAAACACTCCATTTTCAAGCTTTGTTACCCATGCATGGGTTTTTGTCAGACAGTTACAGCACCGCTATGTTAAACAACTTAGACTCTGAAGCTTTATATTTAGCTTTTTATGACCAATATTAAATTCTGGCAAGGGTTATTTAAGAGGTCAGCTTGATAGGGCTGCAGCTACGATCCGATCACATCACAGCACATGGCTGCAAGAGGTCATTAGTACATTTGTTGCTTCTGGGTGTTGAGAGATAGGACTAGGAATGCGCCTGCGATCAGGACATGACTAATGTGTAATAAAGTAACAGAACACTTGGGGATCTGAGAATTTATCTAACCTATCAATGTCATATCATCGTGGTAACTGTGGCGACAGCTCACAGAGACAAAGCAGCTGCACAGACACCCAATGACCAAGCAGTTTCTGAACTTTTCTTTTTTAACTGAGAGCAGGGCCTTCTGAAACAAACCTTTAGAGGTATGAGAGCTTATCAAATAAAATACTGCCTACATACTTTCTGAGATATGTAAACATGACAGAAGTATCAGGGGACGTGGCATGTGCCAAATAATAAAAGTAGATGTACCCTACATTTCTCATGCCCTCCTTTATTTAGAGCCTCTCGCACAGGGAAGTGACACGTAACCGTAATGTATCTTGCTAGTAATGATCCTACTAAGGCTACGCAGGTAGACATGTTGACTTGGATTCCGGTGGTACTGCCTGTTGACTGTATGCTTCAGGCAGTCATGATATCTGTTGCTATGATGGTGTTCACTCCCTGGCTACGGTATTTTTTAACTTTAAGGAAGAATGTTTCTGGTGAAGGACAATCGCTGCATACTTGTCATTTTTCACATTTTAAGCCACAGAAACAGCTAGAAAACAGAGCACAGAATTCATGCATAAAGACTGCCTTGTTGTGTTGCAATGCTCATAAGGATCTGATACTGCATCTAGAATTGATGAACACATCACGGGGTAATGTGTTCACATCGGTCCTCAGAGGTAGTCTCTCAATACCTTTAAACAGGAATAGACATTCATTAATCTCTGCATGCATACCTGAAGGACAAATGTATTCCTTTAGAGATGAGGAAACAGTGTGTGACGCTTCAAGCAGAACAGCCTGACCCCCTCTCTCAGCTCCCAGGACATTTTCTTGAAGCCTCCCTATTGGGATTCTGGTAGCCTACATTCCCTGCTTCAAGGTCGGCGGTGGTGGCAAATTAAATTACTTGTCCTGTTTTGTAGTGCTGGCGCCAGGTCAACAGCAACTTGGCTAAAATGATGAGTGCGGTATTCTGAAGGGAGCTGCATTTGTCCTGACCCTCTGGTGTCAAATTTGCAACGCAAGGAGCAGTGATGAAAGCGCTGCAATCAAAAGCAGTGTATTAAATTCTGCTTCTGTAATCACTTGCATTAAAAAAATCAATTACCACTGCTTTCAAATGCACAACTTTATACCATCGACCTTTGGGCTTACCCCGAGCCCTCGGATAGTAAGATTCGTGTCATCTCCATTGACTCTAATGGACCTTATTTATTTCATTTATTTTGCTACAATGACAGAACATGGAGCCTTGACATGTTTTCAACACATCTAAATCAAATTTACCTGTACGTTAAAACATGTTGGTAGATTACCCACCAATGAATTAGCAGATTTTAGAAATGTTAATTGATGACTGATTCGGTTAGCAAACACACAATATTAAACAGGAACACTGATTTATAATAATAACAGTGGGGAAAGGATTCAGAAACTATGTGACATGCTATTCATATATAGCAGAGCTACATGCAAGACAGGGAATCACTGTCTGTGTGACAGAGGAAAGAATTCTGTCTGTGTCACACAGAAAGTGGACCATATATTTGCTTTGTGAATTTGAATATTTCGTGTTTAAACTCTCCAGGGAGCAAAGTATTTCCTAAGCAAACAGACATTTCCTCATACTGAGTCACTGTGCTGTCAGCTCACATCACTGACAGTCACCTGGCAGTCTCTGCTCTACCCTGAGAGTCTCAAAGTAAATTTGTCATTAAGATTACTTAAACCACAATGAAGAAAACTGGCAGGCAGAAACCAACTTATTTAGAAAAATAGTGAAAAACTAAAATATAACATTGGATATTAAGTTGTGGCTGCTGTTGGTTAGCATACAATGTTTAAAACAATAATTAAACAAATGAACATTAGCCGCATGCTGATTTTGGTGATACAAGCTTAGAGAACTGATTTGATGCGACTCTTACTCGTATTAGAGGGCTCTGGCCTTACCCTGCTGCTGCTGAAGGAGCAGGTCATGCGCCTGCACATGGAGCTTCACTGCATTAACCCCAATTTTGTCAAACATAAGTTAGACCGCGCGCCACCTGCTGGACATTTGGCAAACAACAGTAAATGTTTTATCATTATTATTATTATTATTATTATTATTATTGTTATATTTCTGTGCACACAGAAGAGTTTGGAATTTAAAAAACATAACACGGATGTTTCACCTGTCAGCTGAGTCTTCACTTACACAAACACAATGCTCCTGTGTCACGAGCGGTGTCAGCGTGTCAGCACCACGTGGAGTTTATCTGTCAGTGGCGGAGCGGGCTGCTATCAGCGCACAAACAGCTCACACGCTACACCATGGAATGGCAGGAACTTAGAATGTGCAGCGTGGTGTCAAAACACAAACGCGCGGCTTGATATTATCATACACGCTGCTGTTCTAAGTGTGAAGCAGCCACATGCGTGCAGTTTAATAGTAGATAGATATAAGGTTGTTTAATCTTACCTGCAAGATTGCATATTATGAGGCCAGTGTAAAGTTATGGCCTCCTGACATGTAATTTTCAGTTAGCTGCGCAACAGCTGGTACATTGTGTAACACCTTCTTACGATGACACGAGCTTCTGTGTTTGTCTGAGGATTAGAAACTAAACTGTAAACCATTTACCTGCACATTTCCAATTCAGGTTTGAAAGCATTTATAAGAAATTCTGAAGCAGCATTATTAGCTGTAGCCAGACGTAATACACAGCAATTTCTACCAAAGAGGTCAGTGTTATGTAGGTTATTTTGTAAGCATGACGCCACTGGACTGCTGGACACTAGAGAGCAGCAAAGCAGCACAAAACACGCTAACCCTCTCAAACTTTCTCCTGTTAATATTGCATATTTGCTGCATTTGTACAGTCAAGATAACACGTTAATCCTTTACACAAACAGAACCCATCTGCTAATGTGTTACATATTATTTTTACTGTTTTATGAGTGCCGGCAATTTTAAAGATTCCTGTGAATCCGCCTACATTGTCTCTGCAAGCCTGAGTCATTTAGAAAATATCAGTGAGGGAGCAGTGCTACAGTAGCTGTTTTAATGAATTAAAATTTATGATAAGTTATGACAATCTGTTCTAGGCTTTTGGGTAAGAAAAACAAACCAGATTAAAGTTAAGATTCAAAACAAAAGCAGTTCAAATAGTAAGTGTTGCCACCAATTTTAATGTGTATTATATTGTCTGGTAAGGTCTAGATGTTTATGTAGTAGTGTCGCTGGGGCACCAGGGGGCATGGGCTTTAGATTGGTCGTTTAGCTTACTTAAGAAAGGCCTTAGGGGCACAGGTTTGGGGAATTAGAGCCAGGAGGGAGCCACACAATTTTTCAGCCATGTGTGGTTGCTGGTTCTGAGGGTTGTGCCATGTTTTAATAATTTTTTGCACTGTCTTTTGGAGTTTATTTTCTGCCTTTTAATTGTAGTTATGCATTAGATGATAAATAAAGTGTTTAAAGTACTGAACATCACAGACCTCAGTTTTTTCACCACAGTTCATTTGAAATGGCTTCAGATTCCCTCAAGTGGCCTTTTGGTAGTTAGATTGCTACTACAGTTTTCTTCAGTCTGTATGAGTTTGCACCATGTTGAGAGATAGTCTGAGTTCATTGGAGAATCGGTGTATTCTGTCTTCTTGACAGACAGTTAGACCACAGGCTAGGCCTCTCCCAAGCACCAATTGTTTCTTTACATTGACAGAGTAGATGAATATTTAACAGGAGGAGGGAAAGTGGCAGGCATCAGATCACTAAGAAGAAAATAGCACTCACCCCAGTTGACCCCCACCACCAACAGTCTGATAAGAGACTAGATTGCTGCTACTGATTGGCTGCTTAAAGCTTTACTGACCCAAAGGAGAGCTGTGTAATGAACCTCGAATGAAAGTATATTTGTGGGGATAGTTCCTGCGTTTATAGGTGAGTTGGTTACTTCTAAGAGAGAAACAGACAGGGTGCAAATGAATGCGGTCAGCACCATGGACAGCGAAAGGAGAATCATCCAGGTGATCAGTGCCATGCAAGCGGATATCAGAAAGCTGGAGCTGGAAAACATGGGCCTGAAGAGGAAAGCTGGAAATAATCTCAGAAAGAATGCATCAGTTCCCATCATGGCAGCAGAGTGCAGAGGTAGACTCATTAAGCCTGTGTGATATAAAGTAGAGCTGAAATATGGTCATTATACTGTAAAATATGCGCTCAGTAGATGATTTGGGCACAGATTTAGTTTTCCCAACAGAATTTTTTAAGACTTAGAATGCTGTGAAAAAGTATTTGCCCTCATCTTGATTTCTTTTCTTCTTCTTTCTTGCATATATGACATGTTTCAGCTCAAACATCTTTTAATATTAGACAAAGAGAAGCCAAGTATGATTTCATTTATTAAGGGAAAAAGGTTAAGCCTACCTGGCCATGTGTGAAAAAATAATTTTCTCCTAAACATAATATTTGGTTCTTCCACTCTTGGCAGAAAGAACTGCAATCAAATGTTTACAATAACTGGCAATGAGTGTTCACACTCTACTTTGCAGAATTGTTTTAATTCAGTCACACTGGAGGGTTTTTGAGCGTGAATGGCCTGTTTAAGGTCATGTCAAAACATCTAAGTCCAGACTTTGCTGTTACATCAACAACAAGCTGATTGAAGATGGCCTAATAGCCATTATCTTGAACATGCTTGTCAATAATTGTCTTTCTCATCTGACTCTCCCTGGTTTTCTCCTTAGCATTCTGTGGTCTACATTCACTGTGGTATGCACCATGATAACAAACGGCACACTGACTACTTTTCACCCTTTAAATATGCAGACTGACACACCTTAGTTTAACGTGACCCTGTGATCAATTTATTGTCAATCTTTTCTAGGGATACCATCATTTTTGTCCAGACTAGTAACAATACTTCAAAAGCAATGCTTCAATAGTTATTTTTCAGTATTTTTGTATTATTTTTTATTACTTTTGTCAGTTTCAGGTTATTTCACTGAACATTGTGGGTTTTTTCTTTCTTTAACAAAAGGGTACCAACAATTTTGTCCAGATCTGTATATTACACAGGCGTTCAAACAGTGCTCTCACCGCTGTGTTGATGGTTTTTGTTCTCTTTTTTAGAGAGCATCGTCATGACGGTGAGAAGATACTCAGTATTCCAGCTGTGGGTCAATCATCGGTATTTGCCCATGAACATTTCAAAGACTGAGGGGTGGATTGGAAAAAAGCAACGCTGACGTTTGGCATGGTGAAATTATTATTTATCTCAAATAGTGGACCTGTGTGCTCTCTTACAAGTGGCAATGGGGCCTGAAGAGATAATTAATTACAATGATAAAACTGAATGCACTTTGGGGAACTGTAAAGAAAACCAAATAAAATAAATATTTTTGTCTATTGTGCTTTCATGTGTTTTATGTTAAGTTGATACTGTTGCTAAAATGTTCCTCAATACCTTTTTTATTTATTGTCTATTTATTAATGCCGACGGGTAACTTCCAACCTGTGGAATGCACCTGTTAGTGTACGACTTTTCTGCTCTCGCGAGATTTCCTGTTGCGCAGTGGAGAGCAGCCGTCCGCCATCACTGCCTACAAGCTAACATTAGCCAAAAACCAGTGAGGAGAGCGACTGACAACAACACAACAGACACGCAGAGCGACCTAATTCCCACAGGGGAGGTCACTGAGTTTCTCTGTCGCTTTCCTGGCGGTGAAAGCAAAATTAGCAGCTGCCTTTCATGTAGTCTTTAAGTCAACTTAGGAACGATAGTCGTTGTAACTAATCATGTCCAACCTCAAAGGCGGCACCAAGAAGGACACCAAGATGAGGATACGAGCCTTTCCCGTGAGTGTTTAGATCTGTGTGGGTTTTTGCAAACCCAGCCGAGACGCTAACTGTGAGACTGGAGTCAGTAATGACAGGTCTTTATGCTAGTAACTGCCCGCTAACTAGTTGCTCAGTCGAAAAAAAATGGCAGTCAAGTGAAAACTGCTTGAATCAGGGCAGTTACATGGAGTATATTATATGTGTTATGAGGCAGTTTATTTAATGCCAGCTGGCTTATTATTGGCCTGTAAATATAATCGTCATCTGTCATGAGCTAATGTTAGCATCAATGGAAACTTGAGTGAGAAAATAGCTAGCCAAGTAGCGGGCCTGATAATGTTAGCTGACTTGACATTTGCTAAGTCAGTGTGCAGGTATCATTACGCGGTGTTAACGGACAGCAGGTTTGGTTGTTGCTATTCAATCGCGCTACACGATTTACGTTGCTTCCGTCCGAGATTGATGTCAACGCACTGTTAGCTGGAGAACTAGCGCTACTTACTCACACCGAGCTCCTAAAGTAAACGTACCCTGCCTGAGTAACTTGGAACAGTTTACATTGCTGACATTAGTCAACCCGTGGCAGTCAGTCCTGACATCAAAATCCACTCTTGGACATCAAGCGTGGTGCAGTTTGGAAGCAACTTAGAAATAAAAGAAATTATGAAGTTTAAATATCATTTTTGGCAGTAATTAGCAAGGTATTTTTGGTGCAGGATTTCATGAGAAGAGCCCCACTCCAGTTGTTAAGCATGGGGCTTGATCGATCGTGCGTGGGCTTGTGTTACGGTCGGTTTCACTGGCAGAGACAATAATGCATTCATTTAAATACCCGCAAATTCTGGCAGCAAAGCTCACAAGGTCTGTAAACAAGCTAGAGATGAAAAGAGAGATGCTTCTACAACAAGATGTAGGTTATGATGATCCTAAACACTTTACAAAATGCACCATGGACTACCTTAAGGGGTGCAAACTCTACCATACCACTGGCGGTGTCCTAACACAGTATAATTGAAATATGTGCACAGGCCTTTAAAGATGGATAAAGAGTCAACCAGAGCTAGAAGGTAATGTAAATATCCCCTGAAGAAGAGTTAAAAGACTACCAAATGCTGTTATTCTAGGAAAAAGGACTTATTATTACAAACTGAATTTGTAGTGTGCCAAAACTTTTGCTTTAGTCTCTTTTCACTTTTGTTATTTAAAAAGGCAGGAAACTGGAGGAACCAACTTGGAACATGTTTTCACCTGGAAGCGAGTTCAGATCGTCACTTTCTTGTGACACACTTCACATGTACTTTCTACCTACCTTATTCTGTTCTACATACTGTTTGCTAGAAATGCTATTCCGCAGTGACCGTATTTCTTGTTTTAGAGAATCTAATTACATGTGTGTTCATTTATCATGAATTTAAAAAATATTAAAAAGGCAGGACTTGGTTGATAGAGTGCTTGGTAACCTGTTAAGAGTTGTTAACAGGTTACCTGTTAAAATGCAGCCCTGCATGTGTGTTTTTGGAGGGGGGTGATAATTCGAAGTAGCTTGCTAATGCCAGATGCTAAATGCCGTGCCAGTAGCTAATTCAGTGACTGTGGACAGTGGGATAACATATATATATATATGTGTATATATATGTGTATATAAAATATTGTGTAATAGTGGCTGGTCCTACGGGTCATTGAAGGCACCTGAATCAGATTGGAGGTTGTGACTTGATGATTATGGGGAATGTGGGTCCCTCTAATCTGTCCATTTCCTTTATTTGTTTAAGGAGGACAATGCATATTAATGAACATTTAAACCATAAAATATGCCAGATTATAGCCGTAGGCTAATTTCCGTCTGTGGTTCTCCTGGCAAGTTCGTGTCACCATAGTTTAAAACACACACAACAAAAATATGCAGCTATAATAATAAAAAAATAATAATTATGCAAAACATACCCAAGGTGCTTCTGCTGTATGAACTGCATGCTGCCCTAACTTCTAATCACTATTAAGATTACAGTTTTGGCCTTCTAGCAACCACTTCCACAGATCCTTTATGAATGACAAAAATGTTGCTAGATCCCGTATGTTAACTGTTGTTGTGCTCCATGTTTGACTCGCCTAATAAGAAAATTGCAGTTTCCCAAATACAGATTTTTTTTTAAAAAGGCACGACACGGTCACCTCTGGAGCCTGCTCTTGTAGTACCTGTAGTATACCTTTAGTGCCGTTTTGTAAAGAGCTTCTACCATTTTCATTATTTTTTTATTTGTCTGGGTCCAGCTAGTCATACAATATTTTAAAGGAGACATAATCATTGAATTGAAATATAGTTTAGAGAGTCATTTGTTAAATTATATCTTATCTGTCTAAAATGTGAAATATTTTATTTTATTAACAGATTTATAAAGCGGTTGAGAATGGATGGATGGAAAATATAATTGTGAATCCAAGAGAATTCTTAAGTTCTTAATTTGGAAACAGTTTTTAGCTTAGTTCCAAATATTGATATAGCTTGATCTATATCTGCACTCTGCAGCCCATGTTATGATGCTTTGAAAATAAGATGCACGTTTACTTGTAGTTGTTGTTAATAAAATTAAGCAACTCGTCAGTGTGTTATCATTGTGAGTCTACAAACACAAGAAACGAGACAAGCTTCTTTTATGTTAAATAGGAAGCCCAGAATTGTCCTTTGAGCTCCCTTTTTCCTCCACTTTCCCCTTGGTGTCACGCAGGTCACTATTTTGCCCTGCAGATCCTGCATGCAGATTGAACGAAACTGGTCGTGCCAGATGGTAGATTGCGGTTGTGGTGAAATAATACTATAGTCCAGAGGGAGAAAAAAAAATCTGTCTGGTATCAGTGATGGGGTGGCATGCGGAGTGCAGAATTGCTATTGCTAAAATTATTGTGATTGTCTGTTTCTTGGCTGATTCTTGATACTGTTTCTGGCAGCAGTGACCATGTCAGAAGCATGTTGTTTTTGGATGACCAACTAAATAAATACTATGTTTAGTGGTATTTAACCTTTTCCCTGCTGCCTGGTGAACTTCAGTTCTGCTGAACAAATGTCAAAGATCATCATCTCCTGCATTGCTTGACCAAACTGTTATGTTTGCAGCATGTCTCAATATGCGATAGAAAGCAGAATAATTCAGGCGTCACTTGCATTGTTTCCCTGTTTCAGAGATGTGGTTTTTCACCATTATTTTCAATGGATGGAATAAAAAGCTGTCTTCATATTTTTAAAAATAATAATTGTGCATGAGAGAATTAATTAGACTATTTTTATAACAAGGAATACTTGTTTTGGAAAGATTAATCCCTATCACAGTAGACAAAATCACCAAGGTATCTGAATTTAATATTTGTTTTTCTCACAGATGACAATGGATGAGAAATATGTGAACAACATCTGGGACCTTCTAAAAAATGCCATCCAGGAGATTCAGAGGAAAAACAACAGTGGACTGAGCTTTGAGGAGCTGTACAGGAACGCCTATACCATGGTGCTCCACAAACACGGGGAGAAGCTGTACACAGGCCTGAGGGAGGTCGTCACTGAGCACCTCATCAACAAAGTAAAGAAACCTTTGTCAATTTAATAATTCAGAGAATGCTGAGAAGTGATGTGAAAAGAGGACATTTTCCTTAAGGCCACACCAGATGTTGAGTTTATTGTGTGATTGTTTATATCTTCAGGTACGGGAAGATGTCCTGAACTCCTTAAATAATAATTTTCTGCAAACCCTGAATCAGGCCTGGAATGACCACCAGACTGCTATGGTTATGATCAGAGACATCCTCATGTACATGGTAGGAAAGCTTTTCAGTTTTTGCCATGCAATTGTTCTGTGTTTGGACATTAGTAGTTGTATAAATCTTTAACATTTCATAGTGCTGTTATAACTGTTGTCTTGTCTTTTTGCAAGTGGGAAGAGGCCAGAAATTGCATGTAGTCTGTAGTTCTGCTGTTGTATTGTGGTGCTTATGAATTATTTTGTGATTTTTATTTTTTTTTTAAAGAAATGGCCATTTGTGTTAACCTCCGGCCAGCCTTCAGCTACATGCTAATCTGGACTTTGATATTAAGGTTCTGTTTTATTTGTAGACTTACAGTGAGGCTTTGTTGCTGTGTTTGTTTGTTTTGTCAGAAAACTGGCACTGGTACTAGTTGACTACTTTGCCAGAACCGAGGTATGTGTTGGGCTGTGTGCGAGTGACTGAGGCCTTGCGATAAGTGAAACTGTAGGCTGAACAATGGTACGGTCAGTAGGGAGACTACAAAGCTCTCCTGGAGTTCTTTTGTTCAGTACTATCCTCTTTCCTGTCCTGTATAACCTGGACAGCTGGCCTTTTTTTTTTTTTTTTTTTTAATTTTTCCTGCCTCCCC
>VOQJ01014927.1:27028-45238 GCA_015052665.1 Apistogramma diplotaenia
CTTTCTGTTTAAATCCCCTCGCTCACACACGCACACACACAGGTCATCCATCAGCACTGAGTGTTGTTTCTTCCCCCACATGTCTCATACACACAGGTATAAATCACTGCTCCTGATTTCTGGGGCCAGGGTTTAAATAATTAAAGAGCTTTAATTTATCAGGATTTAGCACCTGCTGACAGTAGGGCTGACAACAGAGAATGAGAGATATAGTGGAGGGGAAAAAAAAAAGTCATTAAACATTAGAAACACATACAAAATTATTATTACACATTGCACTAGAGAGAAAAACAAAATAAAAAACAAACAAACTTCTAGTTCTAAATGGAACCAAAGACCAGGTGAGAAGGCATTGAGGTTCTGCTCTAGAGCTACTTAATCTGCTGTGTTAGGATTGTTGTCATTTACCTGTTGGTAGAAGACAAAAGGAGCTTGTTCTATTGTATGTGACTGATTAGACAAGTAATTTGAAAGCATCACTGATGTCAAATTAAAAATAATTTAAAAAAAGGACACCTTTTACAATTGTAAATAAAGACAAAACAGCCAGTAAGAATCAAGCAAAATTGTACTGATCCCCCCCCCCCTAACTTCACATGCTGTCTTTTTGGAAACACAGATAATGACTATGGATTTTTGTTTTTCAAAGCTGTTGAAGTACAAGAAAAAAAAAGTGAACGCCACAACAAACTGGAGTGTTTTTAGTTAAGACCATCCAAGACACTGGGCATGAGAAACACGCATCAATAAGTTACATTTAAAGTCATGTCACTTCATCAACTGCATAAACTGGAATTGTGGTTATTTTGTTTCAACTATGACAAATAACCCCCACCAAAGCCTAAATATCCAAAGACCACTGACATTTTGTATGCTGCATTTAAACAGAACCAAAGTGGAGAACAAAGCACTGGGTAAAGTTCATTTATAGAATGAAATCTGTCTTCAATTAGATCCAGCTGTTCTCACATTATCAACAAAACATAGAACTCTACTGCCCTCTTGTGGTTAAGAAACATGCAAATAAATTCTTACCAAAAGAAAATGACCAGATTGACCCAAACACACTGATGATTGTTTTTCTTTCCTTATTTGCATCTTTAGATTCAGTGGATGAACTATTAGCCCTGTGAATTCTGGAAATCTGAAACAAGATCTACCAGCAGGCACAAAGAGATAAGGGAGTAATATTATAATAAAGCAAAAACTGCCATCTCTGGCTGTGGTTGACCCTCATTGTTTATTCTTACCAGTAGATCTGTGAAAACAGGTTGAACACACCCATGCTCTAACACACACACACACACACACACACACACACACACACACACACACACCAATCCAAAACAGCATTGAAAAGACAGAGCTTCCATCTGCTGAAATGTCTCAATCAAAAAAACAAAACCAAACAAAACCAAAAAACCTTTTGCATAAACATGCAGAGTCACTCGGGTAGAATAATATACATTTCTGTTACTTGATGACTTCACCGAGCGAAGTTTGTTGTCTGCTGGCAACAGGCAGCCACCTAGTGGTTACACCCTCTCATAACATCAAGTATTGACAATGGAGAATTTTTAATCACAAGTTTTTTTGCTAGATGACACCATGTCATTAATAAACAAACACCTTAACAAACATAGTTTAGCAGATACTTAACTATCCAGTCTACAGACTCAGCTGAGGAAGGGGGGGGTGAACACCAGAAACACAGTATTACTGCTAAATCAAACAGTACAAGGTATGTGTATGTTTTTTTTAAACCATATTGCATTATTTACTTTCAGAATAATAAACCTATATATTCATAGTTACGATACCAGTTCCCTATGAAAATAATTACCCATAATAAGTCAGTACCACCATCCTCATTACAGATGAATGATGACACTGTGTGTTTCTGTCTTTTCAAGACCGTGAACCCTTCATTTGACTGGATTCCCTCCACCAGGTGGATTGTTTTTCACACTTCAGTGGTCCATAAGGGAGCGCTGTAAAGCCTCCTGAATCATTGTGTGCTCATCTGTGGAGTAATCCTGGGAAGCCATAAGTGTGAGAGAGAGAAAAAAAAAAGGTCAGTTAAATTTGTATTTCTTAACACACACAACCACCCCCCCCCAAAAAAAAGAAAAAACAGATAGTGCTTCACTTACAACAAATGTATCATAGGAAAAAGTGTGTCTGATCTTCAGGTGCTGGAAGAAGTCAGTACTTCTGTAGTTAGGATCCCCCCAAGGCATCGAGGCACAGATGGGGCACACCTAAAGAAAAGATGATGATGATAAAACCATCTATGAAACATGTAACACAGCTAAAGCCAGAATGCGTTGCGGAAACTCAGAATGCCTGAGGGAATAATGACAAAGAGTGGATTTCTTACTACTTGGCGTGCATCTCGAGCATGTTGGGTAGTGCAGTGTTCAACCAGGCCGTCCTGGTCGAGGTTCTGGCAGTTGCAGTAGGGGCAGGTGAAGGTGTAGCGATTTGGCACTGGACTGTGGCAGTAAAACAGAAATAACGTCACACCAGTGAGCTATCATTTTGACAAGTTTCTTATGAAATTAAAAAAAAAAGTTTGTTTCTCAGCTGCATGAATATTGAACTTGGTACAGTATTTTGATAGCAACATATATGTATCCCAATACAACAGCACTTGTTTGATTTAATAATATATATAATAGCTGATTTTTTATGGTTTGAAATAGGACCCGACTTCAGTACCGGCTGATAAAAGGCCTTGTTGACTGATATCAGCTCCTCAACAAATAAGATGACATTTACCACAGTCAGTGGCTGGTCCTTATCTGTTGTTACAACACTACACTGGATAGTTAAACAAAAATAACAGTTCCAATATATATTTTAACAACAATGACTCATCTGTTACCAGGCATAAGTGATGGGAGGATTAAATAACAAAATAAAAAATTGTTTCAGTTTCTTTAAACAGTGTAGGCCCAATAGTCACATCCTGTCGATCCTTGGTTTAACAGGCTGCTCTTACAGGCGACATCTAGCAAAAAAAACAAAAAGTAAAAAGCTACTACAAAAGACCACGTCTTGATAAAAACCCCATTTGCTACCAACTCAAAACTTTTACACCTGCTTTGTTATACTTCAAATGTAAACTGTATACACTACATGTAGTAAACATTATGGATGGACTGGCATCCAAATTAATAACAGACTTGAATGGGGACCAGTGGAACAAATATAATCGAGGTAGTAATGGATCTATGAGTTTGGAGTCTCAGCAAACAACAATGCACTGCCAGATTATAATACTATAAAAAAAGGGGGAATTTTATATCACAGGAGACGATATTATTTTATCATTTGTCACAATGAAGACAAGGTCAACACTTTCAATCAATTTGGCACTACTACCATAAATGTATCCAAGCATTTATTTGATTGGGCCAACAGAGCTCCATTCCCTGTGTGCTTTCTGCTGTGTAAATGAAGCTGTCTGATTGAAATTACTCACAAGACTGCATTTGCTTCCTTTGTACTTTGAACTGGTACTGGTCCAAAGGTGACCTTTAATTTATGCAATCCAATAAGCAGCAGCAGTTGCACAAAGTCCAACTCTACAGTGTAAATGATCTAGCTTTGATTATGAAGGGAATAGCAAATAAATGTTCTACTTCTACCATCACCTGACAATGGCAGGCTGGCTCTGTGCAGTTGTCCTCACTCCCTCCTCAATGTACTCTTGGTATTTTGAACAGGCAGCTGTGTGGCTTCTCATCTTAGAAAGGCCAACCTTTACCAGGTGGGGAGGAGGAGAAAAAACAAAACAAAAACAATAAACAACAACAACAACAACAACATTTGCAGTTATTGCATCTTCCATCTCTATGGTTGCTTCATAGATGGGAGAAAACTGTCAACATCCTTCCATTTTTAAAAAAGCAACAATATCATTCAGTTCAGCAACATTTTCATTTTTGCTTTTTAGTCACACACACCTGCATTCCACATCCCTTACAGGCTGCCACAGAAGATTGAATGAGAGCCTCAAGTTCAGCAGCTTTAGTACAGTGACCCAGCGTGGCTCGACATACAGCACACACAGGCTTCTGTGGACGCAGACATTCCTGCAAACAACTCTGGCAGAACCTGTCAAGAGATGGGTGAAGGAATGTGATGCTGAACAAGATAAATTGTCAGTTTTAATTTGGGTTCTGGTAACCTGAGGCATTTTTAAACATGCAATAGCTCTGTGTACAGTCTGAGATGGAAAAACAAATCAACCCAAAAACAACCACAACAAACCAGTGCTCTAATTAAAAAGATCCTTTATCATACTACTAACTAGACCTTCCTGTCAATCTAATGGAAAGTCCCCCATCTTGAGAAGACGCAGGGAGTTGTAGTTCTTTAAAGCAGTTTCAAGAATTACAGCAATACACATCCAAACTACAACTCCCAAGTGAGGCCTCCTTTTTGATGTAAACAAAACTGAAACTGATTTAGCAAGCTGTAACTGTTTTCGTCACATATACGAGAGAGAAAAAGAGAAAAACCAGGTCGTAGCACGAACAGACACTCGCAAGGTCGATATTTTGCGACTCTGGTGCGACGACACACTTAAACTGAAGCCTCTTCCTCCATTGTTTTTGACTGTTTTCACTGCATCGTTGGTGGCAGACGTGGGTTAGGGGGAGGGCGATTGAAAATATACGGCCAAATACTCACGTATGTCCACATTGTGTTGTTACTGGACTCTCGAAAATTTCGAGGCAAACTGGACAGACGAATTCGGACACATCGCCGCTCCCGTCAGAGACGTTCTTCTTGTGCTGTGCTGCGCTAAAACCTCCGAGCATCGCCATTTCTTTTCTTCACTGAGTCGGTTTCACCACCAGCACCAACCGTCCCCGTGACGACGTCATCGGGTTCTTGTTCTTTTTTAAGCGCGAGGGGCGGAGTCATCGGTGAAAGTAAACACCGTAACACATTATTGTACAACACACGCAGTAAATCTACGACAACCAGAGACTCTGAGACCAGCTATTCATTTAAAATATAACAACATGTAGGTAGATACAATTTTCAGAGTTACTTATTCAGGTACTCATACGAAAAAGCAGAAAATCTTTAATGCAAACCACAGGGAAATCATCACGACCGTGGGTAATCTGTCGTTGCGCACTACCACTCCATATTTTTTCTACAAAAGAAAGAAAGAAAAAAAAAGACCGGGGATGATGTAGTTGGGGTCTGTATCCCCTCTTCCTTAGCACGTGGGCTCCTGATGCTGATGAACTGTCAGGATTAGGCGCATGCGTGTTGTTATACTGGGAATTTCCAACAGCTGAGGAGGCGTAGCTAGCCATGACTAGCACTTGTTAAAGGTAAGCTTTGCGAGTGCCACTGTTTCTGCTTGAAAAAGTGGCGTGATCTCTTAGCGGAAGTAAAATAACGTTTGGTCGTAAAACAGCGCTGCCTTAATGAGTCTGTATGTACTGATTACAGATTTCAATCTGGCGAATGATGTCTGTGTAGCGATGGAACGCCCTGCTAGCCAAAAGCAATTGTTAGCTAGCCAGCTGCGCTGAAATGGGCGTTCACTGTTTAGATTATATACAGCAGGGGGCCCATGCCAGTGGCTGCATCTGGTTTTAGAGTCTTAAACAATTAATATATGAGCTCTGGGATTGTGTTTCTTTCTTGCAGTTGGTCACGGCGGACTAATTTTGTTGTAGTAAGATACGCAATTGTAAAGCATGGTGCTGGCTGAGGCTCATTGGATGCTAGCTCAATGAGCGGATGTTCGCAGAGGTTGTAAGGTAACAGGTATAGCCAGCCAGCTTGCGAGAAACGAGGAGCGAAATATTTGCTCTCCTGTGGTGCAAGACTCCTATCAGTTGCACAGTGTGTTTGTTTATATGCGTTCCAAGCTAACGCTAACGAAATCTTGATGAGCGCTACTGTGGTTATGTACCAATAGCTGAAACATTCATTGGCGCAAACGTGCGAGAAAAAAGGGATGTATGCATCAGCAGTGGGTTCATGTCCTGGTTACTTATGTTATAATTTACGTGGCCTGTTTCTTTGTTTACATCTTGGGGAAAAATGAATGAATAAATAAATGAAATAATAAATAAACAAACTGTGTACAATAGCCCACCCACCCAAAATAACCAATCTCTCATCCCTCTGTGGACACAGAAATTGTTTGGGGATAGTGTACACCTTACCATTTGAACCACTAGATTTTTCATACATGCTTACTGGCAGTTAAAATTGCTTTTTAATTTGGAGAGTATAAACAGAATAGGTGATTTTTATTCTAATAATTATCTCTTGTGTCATTTCAGCTTGGAGATGGCTGAGAACAACCACAACATCATGAATTTGTCTTCTAAATGAATGACCTTGAACTCTGACAAATGCTGAAACCAAGAAAGGGAATAGATAGAACTGTGCGTTAATAGAGCGCCCAGAAAAACCTTCCCTCAACATTATCTTGCATGACCGAGGCCTATTTTCCTGGAGACAAGTTAGGCTTTAAGCCAAAACCAGAGATGCTCATACTAAGGCATCCTCACGGGCTGCAGCATAGCTACGCCAACTGAAAGCACCAGACAACTACACCTCTTACTTAGAGGATGTGCTGCTGAGTGGATGCAAAGATTCGCTCCTCATCCATCTCTCCAAAACAGCAGCATTTAGTGTGGCCCACTGTGTACAAAAACAAAAATGGTAACCAAAAATGGTGCCTGAATGTGGCATTTTGTGGCAGGGTATGCTAAAAGGCGTGAGGCTCTCTCAGAAAAGTACAACAGCTGACTAATAGTCTGCTGCCAATAATGGATGCCAAGTTAAAAGAGGACCTGTTTCGGAGGTATGTGACGGCACTGGAGAAGCGCCTGGAGGAGGGAGGGAATCACACAGGGACTGGAAGTACACAAGACGGAGACAGGAGTAGACACAAGGACAGCGAAGCCCTACTTTCCACAGCCACGGCTCTGCTAGGAGCCTACCAGCCGGATCCGGGGCAACGATTTCGCATGGTGCGTTTCTATGAGGTGATGGAGAACTCCCTTCGCTCCCACCGAGGAGTCAACCTCAGGAGCCTAGAGAGAGCCTTCCACACCCTGGAAACCATCTGCACCAACCTCCTGCTCTTCCCCTGGAAGAAGGAATTCAGATGTATAAAGGTGAGCTTAGTTTATTGACTGGGTCTTTTATTTTTGCATAGATGGGTTTAAAGTTGACAAGCAATATAAACATTATTGTCCAATATTACTTTCTGAGTGGCAGCTGTTAAGTGCAGAAAGCAAAGAAAGAACATGCATAATATCTTTCCTGACCTTTATTTCACATCTGTGTGTACATCAACAGTCTTTATGCAGATATCTGATATAGTCTTAAGAGATTAATAGTGTTGATGTGTGACCTAAAATTAAATGCTTATTGAAATGTAATGTCAGCTCTGTTTCCTCAGCTGATCCTGTGCTAAATGTCTGCTATAAAGAACACAGCAACATATGAATACTCAATAACAGAAACTTGACTTATCCAGAACAACATCTACATCCTATTGTATACAATAATTAATGTAGTCCTTGTATTTTTTTTGTCTTTTAATTTTGTATTGTTGTATATAAATTGCTTGTTGTCGTATCTCAGCACCGTACAGTGTGTACGCAAGCAAAAGTTTGGGCCCTCCAGCTTAGCAGAAAGCACAGCGGTGTAATCTGCCCTGTCTGCCAAACTGCTTGACCTTTTTTTAAAAAAATACTTTAACCAACTTTTCAATATTATAAAATAAGTTTTTCTGAAACTGTAGAAAATTTTATATCTGTAATTTTAGTGAACGCAAAGAAAACATGTCCTAATAATATTTTTTTTCCAGTTTCAAGCAACTTATGTGTATCATATGTAAATTTTATGCTTTGGTTCCACTTGTCTCCTCAAAGTAAGAGCATTGCTAATCAATGCAACATTGTCTATCCTAATAGAAATGGGCAATGCTCTCCCACAGGCAGGGGACAGAGGGTTATGAATCCTGAATTATGCTGTGGCCTGCACCCTCACAAGATCTAATTGAACATATATGGGAGATTTTATACATTTTAGTGTTAGATTTCCATTATCATATCCAAAAAAGGGAACATTTTTGAAACGAACAGTCACTTGTGGTGACATTCGAAAACACCTTTAATTGTTTTTTCCTTTAATTTGTCAGCCATCTGTACCTAGACATATTATGTCAAATAAGTATTTGACGTTAGAGGAGTGGTCATTTCAGTTTTATATTTTGTGGATGTTGTAATTTGTGCTGATTATCTGTATTGTGTCATAGATTTGTATCTAACATGGTTCAGATGATGATAGACTGAACAACACGAGCAAATCGATTCTTGTGCTGATTGTTTCATTTCTCTCTTTAAGACCTTCACTGGCCCATATGTGTACCATCTGCAGTCCGCCATTTCTGATGCTGAACTCCGAACTCTAATGCGCACCATTGGCTACACCTGTGACCATGATTCGCAGTTCCATTTGCAGGAGCACCCAGGAGGTGCCACTCATCTGCGGCAGTTGGCCTTTGAACTCTTCCTGGCCCAGGCAGAGTGTCGTCTTCTGGGAGAGGTAGTGGCTCTGGCCCGTGGTTCAGCTTCCGAACTGGAGGCCCTGGAGCTCCGCAGAGGTTGCAGAGATGACGCAGCTGGCTGTGCTGAAGCGCTCCGCAGACGTGACAGCCTTGGGGCAGATATGGCTCGCCTGTCTGTGCGGCCACTGGATATAGAAAAGCCTCATGCCCACCACCTTAGGCGAGGTAGCCGACCATCTAAGTCTGTGGATGTTACGGATGGGGCCGGTCACTGGCATGCAGCAGTTAGCAAACCTGTCTTGAAGGCCTCGTTGAGTCTAAGGAAGGAGCCTCTGTTTGTTGATGCCGAGGAGGATATGAAGGATGAGATCATCAGGCCCAGCACCTCAGTATCTCTTTCCTCTGTGGCAGCTCCACCTTCCTATAGCCCTGTTGCAGATTTCTTCCCAATTCAGTCACCTCCCCCAGTGGATCCCTACACATCCTATCATCCATCCTCTTTAGATGAGATTGACTTGTACACAGAGAGGGGTGGGGCTGGTACAGGAGGAAGGTTGACCCCATCTCGACCTCTGTCCAGAGAGCCTCGAGATGCACGGGATGGGTGGCTGCTCAAAGCTCATGGTAGTGTGAAGTGTCAGGGTTGCGGGCTGGCTTGCTCCACAATGGCCTCCTGCCAGAGGTGTGACATGATCCTCTGTTCTGCCTGTCATGACGTGGATCCCTCCCCTTGCTGTGGCCTCCAGGACTACCATCCCAAATCCCCGCGACCCCTTGATGGATACATTCCCGTCAAGGAAAAGCTCTCTGTCTACTCTAATACTCATACTCACTCCCATCTCCATCCACACCCCCTCACACTGACCCACTCACATTCTCATCCCCACCCTCACCCCCAGATGGTGGAGAAACCCCTCATGTCCACTAAGCTATTTCCCAGCAAATCTGTTGCCTTGACAACTCCAAAGGGAGGCAGCAGTGAGCGAATAAGCATGGGGGGATCGCGATGCGGGTTTTGCAACAAGCCAGGTGCAACACATACCTGTGTGAACTGTTCGAAAGTGTCATGTGACTCATGCATGGGCTTGTATGCAAAAGATATGTGCACGCGGAAGAATGCTCAGCACAACTTTGTGCCCAACCATCAGCTCAACTTCAAAGCTGGCACCATATCTCACTTGGTGTACCGATGAATCAGGCAGAATTTGTTTTTTTCCCCTTCTAGTCCCCTTCCTCAACCCTCAACATGGTCTTGCACGATTGCTTTAACTTTGTTCCCACTTAAATCATTCACTTTTTTCATCTCACTCCACTCTTCTTTTTCTTTCTTTTCTTTTCTAACCCTCTCTTGAACTTTGTACATTTTCTCTTACTTTTGTAGGGCCATTGAATGCACATACCACAGAGAGCCATATCGTCTGCCCATCTCTCTGCCTTGTACAAGTTCAGGCCTTTTTATCTATTTCTTCTTCCTTTTACCTTGCTACCTGCTCTTGAGTAGTCATGTGATGTTGTAGCGCTTCCCAAATTCCTCTAATCTTGCCCTCATCAAAAGGGAAACTGAAGAAACGAGTTTAATTCTTTCTCATTTTGAATGAATTCCGTCCAAATGAACATAATCTACTTTGCCTAACTTCTCAGCTAAAAAATCTTCTAATATATAAATATATAAATATATATATAGATATACAGTATATATACATGTGTGACTGACTGAGTGTGCGTGTGTGTGAGTGTAGAAAAGACCTCTGAGCTTGCATTGTGATACAGGGGTCTTTTTAAACTTGAAAAAATTTAGACAAGATAAAACACTGGAAGTCAATAAGTCAATAGTATATATTTTTAATCTCTATTCTCTAGAACAACATGAGACTGTTAAATGGGCATGAGGTCTGGCATTCAGAATTTTGGGGTATAAACTTATAAACGTGGGTGTGGGGTGGGAGCTATCTTAAAGGGACACATTGCGACAATGGCCAGATGCCATATATTCTATTTAGAAGATTATGCCTTGTACATTCAATTGTTTCTGGTTGTAGGACTGAGGTTAAATGCTGCTGTTGACTTGAGGCATTGAAGACAAGTGGAGCTGATTTCTTTCTGGTAGTTGTGTCAGTTCCAAGCCCCTCATCCCTTTTCATTACACTTCTCAAGCCTTCGTGGATCATGACGTTATAGTTCCCACTGCACTAGCTCAGCAGTTCCCTGTTAGCCTTGCGTGGGCTCACAGGAAGTCTCACACTGGGCCACAATTCAAGAGATTAGGGTTCATTCGGGGAGTTTGTGAGCCTGTTGATATGTTTTAGGCAGTATGAAAGTACATACTCTAACATGGTTTCTGTCTACCTCAAATGGCTTCAGCTTATACACCCACTATGGCATTGTGGTTTTAAACTAGCCCTAAAAATCTAAAGTTGTTTATTTCTTACATCAGGTGACTTAGTCAGTTGGTAGAGGCCAGCAAAAGTTCCCAGTGCACGTACAGGTGACAGGAAAAAACCAAACAGCTGTTACACCTGCCAACTTTAATGCAGTTCAGAACAAGTGATACAGTACACAGCAGTTTTGCAGATGAGTTGTTTACCACATTACTTTTGCACTAATATTTCACAGATTTTGTTCAGCAGTTTTGTTTTTTTTAGTTACTTTTTGCTCGTAGGTTTTGACATATTTTAAGACACTAAAATCCACATCTATTTGCTGTGTGTGGGTGGTAATGGAGGTAGTTCTGCTAATGAATTAATGACTTAAACTCATTAGGGTATACTGACACTGAGGGCTGTGCATTTTGTGCGTACCTTTTTAATAATTAGACTTTCATTTCCCATGTAGGAGGAGAAATATTTTATATCACAGCTGATGGTCACCAAGGGCTAATTTTAAATCACACTGCATTAAACAACAACAAAAAAAAAAAGAAGTCTGAGTCTGGGTTATTTCGGCAGAGTGCTTAGGCTATTGTAGCCTTTATGTTCTGTCAGGAATAACCTCTAAATGCCTTAAACTCATTGAGCTGTCTTATCCCAGTGTATTTAAGCTTTTGATGTGTTGTTGTTGTCACCCTGTTTTGTCTTTAACCAGCCTGTGTAGGGTTTAACATTAACACGTTTAACAGGCTAGAAAACCAAGTTCACTCGTGCGACGGCAAAGTGAAGAGCGAGCGAATTAAAAGTACACCTAAGAGTATGGATGTGTTAAATATAGAACATACCTAACAACATGTATATTAACATAAATATGCAGCAATGAACACATTATACATCTGTAAACATTGTACATGTTTTACTTGGAGGCAGGTTTGGTTTGCTTAAAGATATCACCTTAACACTGGTTTCAGGAAGTGACATCATTTTTTTTTTCATTCCTTCCCTTCAAACCTGAAATTTGTCTTTCGTGTCTTTTATCATGTTAACGAAGGGATCTTTTGATACCAGTTAGATGTAGTTTTAAAGGGTCCTTGAAAGATGTTCTTGTGCTAATTTGGGTATCAAAACAAAACAAAAAAGTCGAGTGCCCTTATGGGAGGTGTGCAATTTTTTCTGTTTCCATCAAAGAAGACTTTCTAGATATTTATCATAGATATATTTCAGTTACTCAATTCAAATCATACCAGCAACAAAGACGACTTTCAGAAGTATTGAGCCATGTTGAGTGATCATATTGCCAAATGAAGAACAAATATCTTACCGGAGTAGAAAACAGAATCATGTGGCTTGCCCGGATGTACAGTTGATGTAACATAAATCTGTGATTTTACTAAAGTTTAGCTTTGTGTCTTTAGATGTTGGCATTTTTAAGAAGCCTAGAAAGGGAAGAAAAAAAAATCTCATCAACATAGATACCTACTCACACACCATCGGATGTGGATTTCACTTGAAGCAGTGGACTGATAACTTGTGTAGGTCACTACAAAGGGCTAAACAGTCTGCAGGGCTGCTGCTAAGTTCGTGGGCACAGTTTTAATGAGAAACTGGCAGATCAGTGTCTAATGTGGGGCTTGCATTCATCAGTTGATATGAATTACTGATGTTGGGAAAACATGTCATGGAACACTTTGAGCCATTTTTAACATGATTGGTTTATCCCACACTTGAAACACTCGAGTCATTGTGGAAGTGAATGCTCCCTTTTACCTCTATGTGTGGTTATCTTACTGATATTAGCAGTGGTGGTGTAGTTAGGCAGCCTCTACCATTCCCTGTTTCCCTAACCTTTTTCTTGGCATGCTCTGTACAAGGCCCATACCCATACCCCCGCCCCACCCCACCCCACTCCACCTTCCTTGGCACTGAGGATCATTGCACAATGTGTATGTGAAGGAGTATGGACCTTATGATCAATATGTGGGCGTACATAGGGGTGGAAAGGGGGAAAAAAAAACCCATTGGGGTGGAAAGGGAAAATAGCCAAAAATTGTTAATTGGTGAATATATAAAGAGAAATGAAATGAAGCAAAACATAAATGAGATTTTATAAATTAATTTAAAGAATAAAATTCTGAAAAAAAGAAGTGTCCTGCCTTGATTGATTATTTGTTTGTTTGTGGGGGTGATACAGAGTTTGTGCTGTCATATTCTCTGCACACCGAAACCATAGTTTGCTTTTTAAACCACTGTGAGCGCTTTATTTATTTTTCTTATTTACAGTCTTAATTGGCAACTGTTGAATTTGCTAAAGGTCACAGTTCAGGACCGTTGTCTTCCCAACATCTCAGCGTTTTTTCATCGACACTGTTGGGTGTTTGCTAGATGTGATTTTGTAGATGTCCAGTAGATGGCGATAAATATCCAAATCAGACTGAATTTTATCAGCTCAGTTAGTTAAAATACCGACTTGCTTTTGTGCTTAATGTGACTTAAAAGTAGACCTTACAGATTTCAGATTTTTGGCTGGGTTGACATTAGGAATTTATAAACATTAATATTAGCTTTTTTTAACTCTAAATTTGAGCATATGCACATCAAAAGCCGTTTCATTACTCTCAAATTTCATCTGTGACAAGAAGCAACAGTGAAGTCTTTCTTTTCCTCTCATAGCCCTGTTTTTGACTCAAGCAGAGATGAGAAATAATGAAGTACTTCAGTTTTCTGAACTTTTTTCTGACAACTTTGTACTTTTAATCCCTACATTTGAACACAAATATCTCAACTTACATTTTCAAAACTGACTCGTTACTTGAGGTTTAAAACATTTTATGAAACTGCATTTTTGGAGCAAATGGTTATAAGTTGTAGTTGTGGTTCTTCAGCGAAACTAATGTTTTTTTCAAATGCAACTTTTCAAACAAATATCAGCCACCATAGAAACTGTTTCCGTGCAGTGTCTGCTAGCTAGAGGTGCAGTTACTGCATTTCCCAGGGAGAGAAACCATTTTTAATATGTGACATTAGAAGATGGAGAGAGATGCAAGAAGTACAGGCAGGGAGAGCAAGAAAAGATGTTTAAAGGTGAAGACTGCGCAGTGACATTTGATAGACCGAAGTCTACTTGGAATCCTCATTCATTTTAAAGTTGTTTTTTTTGTTGTAACAGATCTATTGGAGTCACTTTTAATATCTCAGCAGTTTTCGCAACTATAATAATAGGACCAGTTAATGGACCAGAGCCTGCCTGTAACAGAGTAATCATAGAGACTAACTGTAGATGAGATTAGGTACATGACACTGGCATGAAGGACCTCAATGAGACCTCTGCAGTGACTGGAATGCTGAGAAAGCAGCAGTCTTTGCACCCTTCATCCTCCTCCCCTCTGGGACATGTCAGAGCTGTGCTGACTAACACTCTTTACTTGCCTTAAGGGAGCCTAAGGCATCCTTTGTAAACAACATTGCTGTTCACCATGACAGAGAGATCATAATAGACTACACACACATAAAAACCCAATAGTATAAAATAATAGAGCAATAAAGAAAACCATAAAATAAAATGCACAATAAAAGACAATCACAGTTAGATAAAATGTCTTTTTGCCAGTTTTTTGGCTGCTCGTGTCATTGTGCCTCTATGAAGGAACTGTTGGCACCTTTGACTGTAAATTCAGTTGCATTTTACGCATTAGTTTCTAACCAGTATTACAGGATTGATGTTAAATGTTCATGGTCCTAATGTTTTCTCTTCAATTGCAGAAACTTGTAAAGATCAGCCTCAGTTATAATTGTACTTGCTGTCTTCTTTATCCATATGTAATCTTTCTTTCTCTCTCTGTGTGCTTTGTTCATTCTTCACTCTTCTGTTACTTGGTCCAAATGTCTTTGTCTTCTCTGTTGAACATCAGAATTGGGCTTTTAGGGCAAATTCCGTTTCTCCTTAAGACTGAAGGAAGACCTCACCATGGGCTCTTGGAAGTCTTTCTCTGATAAACTCACTGACACACACGCACACACTGCTTTTCCATTGCCAATTAAGTCACCATCATACTACAATAAACAGTTGTCCCTGCCACCACTAGATGGCATTGTATTACCTTATTATGAATGAAGTGTGCCCTTTGCGCGATCTCTTTCTGACTGTGTGGGTCCTCCCACTGTGCAGCCATGTATGTATGTTGTTAAATCTAAACTGGCCATAGGACTGTGGGCATGAACGATGGTCTGTCACTCTGTGTTAGGCCTGCGAAGGTCTGGTCACTTATCCAGAGTGCAGCCAGCATCTCGTCCAGTGTCAGCTGAGATATGCTCCAGTGCCCCAGTGACCCTGAACTGAATCAGAAGTTAAGTATGGATGGGTGGATGAATGGTGTAAGAACAACAATGAGTACATTCAGCATTACTTAAACTGTAGTTGCACAAATACTTCCACAGGAAC
Source organism: Apistogramma diplotaenia (assembly GCA_015052665.1). NCBI lineage: Eukaryota > Metazoa > Chordata > Actinopteri > Cichliformes > Cichlidae > Apistogramma > Apistogramma diplotaenia. The sequence continues at coordinate 42,402 of VOQJ01014927.1, forward strand.
AGAATCCTTCATTGTTTGTACTAAATTAAGTATTATTACTAATAATATAGTAACACATTATTTCACAAACTATGTGTTTTGACTGGGCCCCACGGCAGATTTTCTCCCACTAGGTCCTTAATGAGCCCTCCACATGACTCAGTTACATAACAATGAAAGCAGCCGATTTAAAAATGAAAAATTTAAAGTCTACCATGAAAATGAAAACACACTGAATAATACTTGTGCTAATATTTCAAATGTTTTTACTAATTTTCTTTGATAAAATTCATCCTGGTGCATTGCATTGCTTCATATCATTATTCTTGATTTGCAGAAGATCTTTAGTCACAAAGCAGCTTGTTACTGCCGTACTTTCACCACTGACTAACCAGGTGTAATAATTTTTTTTTAAAAGTAATGAATAATGTCTAATATAATATCTTTTTGTAATTAGTCTCAAACAGATTAAAGAGAACACTTGAATATCTGCTCACAGTAATTAGATTGTCCTGCACATTTGATAAAATGTGAAAATTAATAGGCTCGACATATTAATAACCTTATGTTAGAAATAAAAGACAGATTAATTTTCAGTTGCTTGGTTACAAGTACTCATCTGAGCTCAATAAGGAATATCAGAAACGTGAAAAATGAAGGCTGGTTTGCTTTGAAATGACACACATTACAATGAACCAGACGATCTGAGAGGTTTGGGTGGCTTACACTTCGAAAGCTTTTCTAAACTGAGGAACAAGGACACTGAGTGCATTAAAACAATACAAAGGAATCCAAGAGGAAGACTGAAAGTAGTGATTTGAGCATGAGTGCAGTGGTTTTCTTTAAAAGCCAGTTATTTTGTAAATGGAGCTAAGTTAACAGTTAGTCAACACAGGAAGCCTGATTGTCATGAAATGCTTGTGGAATCTGCTCAGTTTATCTAACAGCAGGTTTTCTGAATTAAACTTAATTTCCCAGTGTGACCCAGGACAGCAAGGCAAGCTTTGAAATCAGGTATGTACAAAAGCCCTAAACAGTAAATTCCTTTCTAAAGTAATGTACTTTGAAGTATTTAGAGAATCATTCATAAAGAATCATTAATAAGAATCACAGGAGGGTCAGTGGGCATTGCATGCAGTGCGTGCCTTCAGCGTCTGTGCTGGCCACACAGCCTTTGGTACAAAAGGCCCACAGAATACCCCACCTTATTATTTTAAGAGTAAATATATGATTGTCAGTCATTTTGACAAAAACCTTGGTCTCTAAAGGAAAACTTTGGCTGAAATCAATGTTGAGATTTAGAGATATAGTCTGGAGGTAAAGTTCACTTTTGCACAGACTTTTGTTTCCGTTCACACTGCCCACCATTATTGTGTGTTGTGCTACGAGGTGTGGTGTGGAGGGAAAAACTCAGCAAAATCGACTGTACCATAAACAAGGATGGTTTATCAGGCCTCCATCACAGCATCATTCTCTCCACCTGGGTCAAAACGCCCCCTTATATACTGTTATCCCCGCCTTCTCAATTTACCCCCACCCAATCAACTCCAGCCAACATGGCTCCTCCTATACAAGAGCTGGTTTTTGAGGCGGGCCTCCTCCTTAGAAGGGTTCCAAGATAAAAAAAAGAAAAAAGAAGGGTTCCAAGATGGCCGCTACAAGGACACACCCAAAAAGGTAACAAACATTTCACAAACCAAAGGATCACATACACCCATTCCAGAACTCAAACTAATGCTTCTTAACATTGTGTTTTTCTATATTATTGTTATTTGATTTAACTTAACAAAATCAACAAACACCTTTAAGTCACTTTTGCCTCCCAGTCACACAGAATGTGACAGCTTTAATATTTTATTATTCAAATGATGCAAGTCATAATGGTTTCACTGAGAATGCTTACAAGTAAATCGATGTTAAATGTTATTAAAGAAATCCTGTTACTTGATAATGTTGAATGGAGAAAACATCAGTTTTTCTTTGGTCCCCACTCTTCCTTTATTTGTCTCTGAAATCCTGAAGAAAAAATAACTAAAGTGAGGTCTCACTGTGTCAGCCATTCAACCTTGATGCTTTTCTTATCTGCATCTTCCAGCACTTCACTTCTTTTACTACCTTCACAGCCTAACAGCCACTGGGCTGTTACCATTGTTAGCCTCGCAAAGGCTGTAGCATGTCACCTTTTCTACAATGCAGAATCAATTTTCCAACACAACTAACTTGCTGTGATGTGATCAATGGCAGTAATTTACTTTTGAGAGCGACAGCGACAGCACGAGTGCAGCTTTTCACTGTAAACAACTTTTACACTTTCATATCCAGTGGTGTGATGTGTGAAGGAGAAAGATGTGTTCTGATGAGACTGCAGCAGAAGCTTAACAGAAGAAATACTTGAATGCATAAAAAGTGCACCAAGAAAATAAGCCTCACACTGTTACACCGTCACCATCACCAGGATGAACAGCTCATTGAATAGAATAGAATAGCCTTTATTGTCATTATACAGCTGTACAATGAAATTGGAGGGCCACTCCCATTCGGTGCATAGACTAAAATGCAGAGTAAAATAAAAGGTTACAAGATATGTACATTTAAAATTGTGGTGGTAATATGAGTATATACATATGGGTTGATGTTCAGATATTGCACGTTACAGAAGTGATAGATATTGTCCGGTGTAGATAATGCTGCAGTTAGTGTGTGTGAGAGTTCAGGGTGGTTATTGCTGTGGGAAAGAAACTGTTCCTGAGTCTGTTTGTTCTGGCTTTGATGCACCTGTAGCGCCTGCCAGAGGGCAGCAGGTCAAACAGGTCAAAGCCAGGGTGTGAGCTGTCCTTGATGATGTTCTTGGCTCTGCT
>VOQJ01014935.1:0-23819 GCA_015052665.1 Apistogramma diplotaenia
GAAAAGGAAAAGTAAACATTTTCTAAGGTGAACTATAAAAGGTAAAAACAAAGGCAGAAAAAAACAGCCAAATATACCCTGGATCCAGAAGGTTAAGAATATTAGAAATATTTCAAAGTCCAATGGTCCTTAAATACGTCACTGCTTTTATGCATCATTAGTTATGGATTGTCAGTCTTGAGTTTAGAGATGACTTTTATTCCAGTTTGGGAATTTATTTATATTAGTAGTACTTGAGAGCCTGATATTTGTTAATAGTGACTACTGGCTGAAGAATATCATATGCTCTCTGTTCTGTAAATTAAATTATTCCTTTATTATGTTTGATATTAAGTCTTTTGTCATGATATTTTTAGATATTAGAATATCCTGGCATGGGTTCAAAGTAGTACACAGAAGGAAATATACATATATTTATAGGAACCGCTTGTAGACTTCTTTTAGACAATGAAACTTTTAATATATTGATGTTATATTCTAAATACAAAAATGCCAACAGACAAAATGCATTTTTTGATGAGTTTCAAGCAAAAAAAAGGTACTTAAAAGTAATCTAATCTGCCTAGCAACAGGCACCGGTCCTCACAAGGATATAAGAAAAATATTGGTTTTTACTTTGGATTTTCTGATATTTGAAGTCACATTCTGACTCTCTAGTCCCTCCTAGTGAAGATTTTGTTGGTTGCACCATTCCAGCTACAGTGGAAATGGTGGTCCTCACAACCAACGTAAGAAGTCATGGTCCACACAACGTGATAAAGACATGACTGTGTGTGTGTGTGTGTGTGTGTGTGTGTGTACTAGTCAAAGGCTTTAGAAAATCACAATCAATTTAGTCATTCAAACTCCAGTGAAATCAGGCCTTTTTAATGATTAACTTAGACCTCTCAGGAACCAGTGGCAGGAAATTAAGTCTTGAGATTAAATGTAAACAGTTCCAACAGCTGCCCAACTTTTGCTGATAAATTGCAAACCCTCCACATGTACAAAGACCAAATGTGTTTGAACAAATGTAAAACTACACCCTCTGACACATATATATTCATTATCACCTTAGTCCATGGTTATCATAATAAAGACGCAGGTAAATATGCTTATTGTTTTCCTTGGCTAACTACAACCATAATATGAACTGGACTGAGACTCATCTGGTGGGATGAGCCAGCACCACAGACTGTATCAGCACCCTCAATTAAGCTGTTAATCTTATGAATGTGTGCCTGCAAACTTTTTCTGGATTGGGTTTTATCAGGTGAGTCTATACATGTGGCATGTGGCTTAACAATGAAGGTTAGCAATCTCTCCCCATTCATTTTAGACAGGAGCTTTAAAACAACTGCACAAATAACTTCCCGTTAGCAAGACTTTTTTCACAAAGCACAAAAAAAAAACGCATGCAAAAAAACACAAAAATTGTAAATAGCTGGAAACAAAAATACCACTGCGAGCTTGTATGCCTATTCCAGCTCATCAAAACACAGTTTGCAGACAGTACGTGTCTGTACACGTCCATATACATCTTCAAGTGTACAGACAGTACAAGTCTGTACACGTCCATATACGTCTTCAATAGTTACAGGAAATTAAAGGTGGAGGAGTCTCTGCCACAAGTGAAGGAATTTAAGGATCTCAGGATCTTATTCACAAGTGAGAGGAGAATGAAGTGGAGATTACAGACAGATTGGTGTGGCAGAGCTTATTGTGAAAATGAAGCTGCTGGCTTACTGGTCGATCTATATTCCTGCCCTTACCTATGACCACGAGCTCTGGGTAGTGATCAAAAGAATGAGATTGCAGATGCAAGTGATGAAAATTAATTTCTTCCACAAACTCTGGACTTAGCCTTAGCGATAGCCTGAGGACTGAGAGGAGCTCATAAGAGAGCAGCTACTCCACCACATTGAAAGGGGATAGTTAAGGTGGTTCAAGCATCCAACCATGATTCATCCTCAAAACAAACCTTTGACCTTTTGGATATAAAAGTATTAAATCATGCTTTAATCACATTAAGCATTTAGTAAACCTTTGTCATAATTAATCCATTAATTATTGAGTTGGAGCCACAAAAATGTCAGGTCACAGTAATCTTGACCTTTGACCATCGAATTCTATGCAGTTTAAACTCGAGTCCAAGGGAACATTTGCAGCAAAAATATGGAAGTGACCGAAAATGTCTGATCAGTAGTAGCACTGAAAAACTGGTCCACAAATAAACCCAATGTACCATTTTGCAAATTGCTAGGAACTGCTTTTTTATAACATATTACAGTGCTTGAATATTTTGCAACTGTTGCCACCACCAGCAATTTAATGCTGGGATTGATCAATGAAATCACACTTGGCTCAAGATAACAAAACTATACAGAAGTTCAACAGATTACATGCAACACTGTGCATGTTTTTACACATTCTTACCCTGTGTCTGTAAGAGGTGAAGGATCTTTGTAGTAACCTGTCTTGCTGTTTCGACATCCCTGACCATGGCCTCGCCATTCATCCTCTCCAACTGGCCCAAGAGCATCACTATCCTGGAGTTACTGGGAACCCTTGCAACACATAAAATATATATTGTTTCCTTTTAGAAGGATGCATTCAACTGGGTAATTCTGCTGTATGTATTAAAAAGCATGTCATGGGATGATCCACTGTGCCCTCAATTATGGGAAAAGGCTGTAATGGTATTAATCACAATTTGTGGTTGACACTGGAGAACAAGTATAAAGCATCCTCTAATACATGCAATGACCTCATATGCCCAGACTGAGTCAAGTAAGTCCTGGCCCAGCAAAAACAGCCTTATCTGTGTTACTTTTAGCAGTGCCAATGATTACAAACTGGCAGCCCATGATTATATGACTTTTAAGTTTCATTTATTAAAGATTATCAGCAAAGTTGTCTCTTTGTGCTTCACTTCATTTCTGGAGCACTGAGCGAGCCTTCTCTTATAATCCTAGCTCAGTTGCACTCAGCTGGAAACACAAGGTTAGAAGTCAGTTGTTGGTACAGCAACTGCAAAGACTGGAGAGAGAATCAAGACCCTGATTGTACCCAGGGGAGAAAAAATGTTTTATGTGTCCTTATAAAGAGAAAAGAGAAGGAGAGAGAGTGAATGTGTGCGCTAGAGACAGCATAGCAAAAAAAAAAATCAGGAATGTGGGAAAAATAGAACAGAAAGAATAGAAAGCCTAAATAAACACACTGTATTAGGCACCATGAAAAACACAGACAAAGAATATAAAAAAAAATACAAATATGTGATGTAAGAAAGCCAAAATACATTTTCAAAGTATAGGACCTTAGCATTAATGACAGCTTTTACTTTCAGTCTTGACATTGGCTATGGCTGTTTCCACCAAGGTCCGCTAATTATCTACCCTACTCTACTCTGTTGCACAAATACTCTGCAAGAAGACGAGCAGTGTCAAACCCTGTTGCAAAGGGTGTTACAAAGTAAAACAGAACAAAAGTAGAAATGCATCATAAAACTAAGGACTCACTGAGACAAAAAAAGGGGCTTGAGAGTGTGAGTGCGAACAGATGGCAGTGACAGCACAGCTTTCAATCAGAAACACATGCACAAATAAAACAACCCCCATGTATGTTTGTATTTGCATCTGTATTTGTTTGTATTTGCACAAACAGACTCACCCCTTCTCTGTGGCCATTTTGGGTTTGTTCATTTTTACCACATCAGCATTTCAAGTCATCTGAAAGTGAAAAAAATATAGATTAGATAAGGAGAGGATGGAATGTGTAAATTCAGAAACAAGCATTTTGATCAACCTTTCCCCACTGTTGCAGACTCTGGCTGCAGACAGCCTCGCTGCTGTCCCAAGCTATTTCACAGAAACGTTAAGTGTCCCCGGCTACAGCATACAAATGCCTTGTGAGGTCACAGCCACAGACCAGAAGTAGTCACTTTAGGGGACACATTGATCAGGGGACATAATAGTCTGCAAATATGCAGCAGTTCTGCAACAAACTAAAAACCTGTCCTCAATTTGGCTGCCTAGCAGTAAATGCAGGACCACCTGCAGCTTCGGAGAGACATAGTACCTCAACTGAGTTCACACAACAAAAGAAGCTGTTCAACACAGTAGATCTCAGATGTCCGCACAAAGCAGTCACAGACAAGCTAATGTGAGCACGGAATTTGAAAGCACACTCACCTGCATAACATTGAACAAGTCAACATATTACAGGGTTATTAAGCAAACTGGATGAGCAGGTGACTGCAAAACAGTTAGTTAGTAGTTAGTGTGCTGCGGTTTCAAAACAGAAGTATTTATGGGTTGAGATAAGATGGATCATAAACAAGTATTACCTTGGGGTCATCATTGATGCCAAACATTATTTACTACTATTTTTTAAAACAGTCTTGAATTTTGTAATAAGATTATAACGTGCTACAAATGACGATGCCATATAAAAACATTTCACCACTTTAGAAATAAAAGTAAATTAATAAATAACACATTTGCAAAGCTCATAGATTCAGACTCTGCCCATCACCCATTTCACCGGGAGGGTACAGCCTAATCTAAGGATGACAGTATTATGGAAGTGCACGCCTTGTTACCAGTAGGCTGAAGAAGAGCAGAGATGATGAAGCTAGTGGTCAAACCAAATACGTTTAAAAATTTGCCCAAAACAATTGTGAAATCTGACATGTTATAGAGGTCGTGTTACACACGACTGTCGTAAACAGATCGAAATAACCCTATAGAGCCATCTACTTCACAATCCTTGATCCAAAATCCAGTGAGAAACCAGGGTCGCTGCGTTCATTACAACAGCCCGGGGACGGTTGTCACTGTCAATGGACAATTCTTAGAAAAGTAAACAGCTAGGCAAGACAATGCACACAATGTTTACAAAATGCTAGGTTAGATAACCTAGCTGAAGCTGCTGCACCTGCTGTGCTAGTCACTCATTAACGTCTCGCCGTCTGCGACAGCAGTCTAGCTAACTGAAGAATATGCTAACAAAAACACCACACTGGGTATGCTAGCTGAAACAGTGCTTCTTCATAACAAGAAAAAGCGTAATATTTACGAACCTGTATGAAAAAGGAACTGCTGTCCCGTTTAGGGTGGAGGACCAGTTGCAGGATACGGGGCGATAGCTGCTGTGTTTCTGAGCGTAGTCTGAAACGCCCTTATGATGATGAGATGAGAACAGACACAACTGGAGAGGGTATCACCGCGAGAGCGGTTATGTCTATCCACGGGGTTTATGCGGCTATGATGCTATGATGGGAACCTCGTAAATGAGCTCATTGTATCTATCAACCGTCACAAAAATAATTTTTATATCACCACAGACCGGTTTTTAAGCCATAAGCATTCCGTTAGGCTTAGAGCGGAATTGGAACTACATTTTCCATCTTTACAGTAGAGTATGACGTCAATCCTGTGCGCCAATCTTTACAGTCTTCGGGGGGATCTTTGATTAGCTGTATGGTTAATACAATATAGTAAGGTACGTGTTAGATTTACAGAAAAAGTACAATTTCTGAATAATGGTTTTTGTGTTTTGTATACCTGAATGTAACGGAATAACCTGTTAAAATATCCACGAGTAGCCTTTATTCACAGAGAACACTCACTGTGGGTAACATTAGCTTGTTTGCACACGGTGAAAACTAGCTAATGTGACGATTGGTGATAGCTAGCGCACATCATCTTATGTGTTGTAATGTCTTATGTCCTGTCTTAGAGTTGTAGTAGTTGTAAACATTGTAAACGTACATGACCTCATGGCATCCGTGTTATTAGTTGAAAATGGCTAAGTAATCAGACAGTTACTACTTGTGATCATTTACAGGCATGTCATTGGTCTCTGGTTTCTGATAGACATCTAAACAAATGGTTGCCAGTGTTGCTTTCGCATATCTGCGCTCTAAACGTTGTTATGCAACTGTATGTCCGTGAAGGTGAACGAATCAGTCATTTTAATGGTTTCAACTCTCCCTGACCCACATCAGTTCATTTGATAGATGGCTGAGACTTTCAGGGCACTCAGGAGTGCAGTTTACACCATTTTAGGGTATAACAAGCTTCTCAAGGCGTCTTGCACGTTAATCCTCTGTTGTTGGCTTAGATCAGCCTCGTCAGACTTCCATGAGTCGAGGTCTAATGTAAAAGCTTTTACGAACATACAGAAATGGACTAGTTTGTTTACTTTACATATTTTCAGTTTCGAAAAAATAATGCATTGTAGATTTAATGTTGGGAAGCAAAAAGCGATATTTATGACTGATCCATGAATAAAATACATTGGTTCACACTGCAACATTATAACATCCAGTTGTAATGAATGGGCTCCAGCTTATTGTACCTTAACTTTGAGTTGTGTTGTAACTGTTGCTGTTAAACTGCATGTTTAAGTTTGAAATGTCGAGCAGAGAACATTTTGCATTTGTGTAGTAGTTTTTAGCTTGTATATTCTTAGTATATCTAACCGTTGTACCCAAATTGATCAGTGCCGTCATTCATTTCACTAGTTTAATACTTGAGAGAATTGCTTATGATCAGGTGTATAATTAGATCAGTGCCAAAAAGCTAATGTGTGAATTTCACTCAGGTTTTACACAAGGGTACTGTTACATACCTCCATGATACAATTAGATGTTATATGGATAATGGGTAGTATAGTTGTGCTGTAGAATAAAGTATGCATACTACAGGCTCATATATATGCATATGGTTAAATGTCCCTTAGCAAGTTGCACCTCAACCAGACTTTTAATCAGTGGTGCTGAAGTTTCTGCATTTTTTAATGTGATAAGGCCTATTAACTTCTCATTAGTAATCATGACTGTCTACAACTTTTTTCTCTTTGCCAGCATAAAAATGATTTGCTTGACAGCACTTATTCAATTGACCAATACTCTGAACAATGGGAAAGTCCAAGGAACTCATGCACAATTATTCAGAGTGTTTAAGTTATTCAGATGGGTCACCACTTTGCCAGGGTCATTAAGCAGACCCAAACGGTCACCCTCAGGTGACAGGAAATTGGTTAGGATGTTCAGGAACAAGTCAGGAACCACCCAGGCTAAAGCCTGCAAGTCTTGTGAACTTCTCCTTTATGCAGACGATCCTGCTCTCGTAGCTAGTGGAAATAAATTCTAAGGATATTGAGCTTAAACTATTTCATGAATTATAATCTGTTAGCCTGTCACTTGAGGAAAATAAGTTGTCACTTTATCTGAGGAAGACTAAAAGTATTCATTTTGCTAGTAAACAAAAAGTTAAGAAACTTCTCAGTTAAATGTAACTTGGTTAAAGTTAGCTCAACTAATACTGTAAAGTATCTAGAAGCAACTGGATCAGAATTTATCAGGTACAACCATGGCTACATCTGTTATTTAACTGTATTTTTATATAGGAAAAAAGTATTTCTTCTCAATAAAGATAATGAACATTTTCTACCTTGGGCCTTTAATGTTCAGCTCTGATTTGGTACATTCAAGCTGTGATTATGGACGTAACTTATGACTTTAAATATCCACATCAGCATACTTTGCCTCCACAGTATCATGGTCTTAATTCATATGTGTTCATTCTGTGATATTTATGGTTTGTGATATGAATTGGAGTTAAATAAAATCAACCTGACCATTTCATGCTCAGATAAGGCAAGTTAATGTGATTAAGTGAGTGACTCACTGAAGAGTTGGCATGACAGTGCAGCAGTTAGAACTTTCGCCTCACAGTAAGAAGCTTCTGGATTTGAAGGTCCTAATCATTTGATGAGTTTCTGTGTGGTTTTTGCCTATTTTCCATGTGCCTTCATGAGTGTGCTCTGGGTGCTCTGGTTTCCTCCCATACATGTTACATGTTAGATTATTTTCTGATTTTAAATTGTTATTAGGTGTGTTTGTTTGAGTAGAGTTTATGGCTGTCTGTTTGTGTTAGCCCTGTGATGGACTGGGGACCTGTCCAGGGTATACCCTGCTACTACCCCATCACCACCACCCTCTCCCCAAACTCTTAAGTTTGATAAGCGATTGGATGGATGACTCAGTAAAATGCTTTTGCATTGTTTTGTAATGTTATTTTAATGTAATTTTTCATCTTTTTTGTCTTTAGCTGTCACCATGGTGATGAAATCAGCAGTTGAGGATGATGACACTGGCTGGGGGCTGGGCATCCCAGAAAAGATGAAGAACAATGCCAACTGGGTGGATATTACACATGAATTCAAGAGCGCCTGCAAAGGTGAAGACTTTGTGTGTGTGTGTGTGTGTGTGTGTGTGTGTGTGTGTGTGTGTGTGTGTGTGTGTGTGTGTGTGTGTGTGTGTGTGTGTGTGTGTGTGTGTGTCAGGAGGAGGGGTAATGGGGGGTAATCTATGTGCAGTTATAAAAAGGGACTGACTTGTTTCTCCATTTCTTGTCATCCTTTATTCATACAGAGTTAAACCTCGGAGAATTGCTTCATGACAAACTGTGAGTACTCCAAAGTGCTTTGTGCAGATGCAGTCTTTTATAAAGAGCCACTTCAATCAAATTAGAAATGACCTCCTCCACTTACTGCTGGATGATTTGAGTCCTTAATAAAAAAAAGTAAACGTGTCCCAAAGTCATAGTTCAAAACACTGACAAGACAAAGTAATTGCAATGAAAGCTTCTAATGTTTTTGCTACAAATAACTCTAAATTTAAGCATATGGATAATTGCATTCAATCTTGGATCAGTCTATAAATACTATAATTGTTTACATTTACTCAATGCCCACACAAATAAAAATTAAAGAAACACATATTTTTGTTGTGCTGCAGGTTTGGCCTGTTCGAAGCTATGTCGGCTATAGAGATGATGGATCCTAAAATGGATGCAGGAATGATTGGAAACCAGGTCAACAGGAAGGTGCTCAATTTTGAACAAGCTATTAAGGTACTGATCTCTTTTTTTATGTAATAGAAACAGTGCTCCCACACTTATCGCGGGTGTTACGTTTGAGGACCACCCGCAATAAATGAAAATCAACGAAGTAGGGACGCTATATTTATTTTAATATTTATACATTATTTTAGTAGTTATACACTATTTTAAGTTTTCGTAAACCCTCCCCGCACACTCATACACTACATAACACTATCCCATTCCCTTAATATCGTGAAATGGAAGAGTGGGGAGGGGTAGCCAAGAACGAATGAAAGAAAACAAGATATGGCGGTTACTGAGCCAAAATACCACGATAAATGTTTTACACTAATATTTATTGAAAACCCGCAAAACAGCAAGTCTGCAAACTGTGAAATATGCTATACACACACAGAGTAACAAAGTAACCCAGTACCAGTCACACATTGAATGGGTAAGTGTGTCCAACCTTTTGACTGGTACTGTATCCCCACTTGCCCTGCGGATAGTCTTTGTCCTACAAACCCAGGCCCTCTACCTCAAGCCTGGGAGCTTGAGGGCCCTGTGCTGTTCAATAGGACTACGCTCTTCTGGACAGAGATCTCAGCTATCGTTCCTGGAATCTGTTGGAGCCTTTCCCCCAGTTTGGGTGTTACTGCTCCGAGTTTTCCAAATCCCACAGGGACCACTTTTGCCTTCACCCTCCACATCCTCTTTAGCTCTTCTTTCAGGCCTTGGTATCTCAAGCTTCAGGTGTTCCATTTCCCTGATGTTGCTATTGCTTGGTATTGCTACATCTACTGTATGGCCTTCTTCCTCTGCTTGTCCACCACTACTTTGTCCTACTACACATCCCATTTTGACCTTGGGATATCCAGACGATTCTCGGCACAGATTTTCCTGTTTTCTGATGTACTCGTGAGTCTTTGTTGTTTCATCCAGGAGAGTAGTTCTGACACTCATTTTGGGTGCATCTCATCCCTTAGCAGCTGGTTCATTTGTGCTGCTGGAGTGCACTTAGCTTCTTTAGCCATTAGGTTTGAATCATGTCAAGGCCTGGTGCTGTCCAACTCTTCATATTTGAGGTGGCTGCAATTGTGATGGTGACTTGATCCTGTTCAGGGAGGTTGTTGTAGTCTGCTCTTAGATCCACTAGCTACTGAGCATTGGTGGTGTTTTGCATTATTCTCCCATATGCACTTCCAGTATTACTCCATCTCCAACCTTGGTGGGAGGGCTATTGTCATTGAGAGTATGGTTGAGTGGAGAAAATCTGGTTTGTTCTCCTGGCTTTTATCTCTCTGGTATACGTCTTCAAGCAATAAGTCTTTGGTTGGCAGTTTTTAAGGCCTCAGTTATAGGACAGCTTGTTGTACTTAAGCACCTCTTTCTGCAGCTCTGATAGTTGGCTCCATGCTGCCTTGATTTTGGCCTGTAGTCCATAGTGTACTGTTCTATACCAAGCATCTCAAGGATCACTGTTGCTATGGTATTTCCAGTATTTAGCCATGGTCTCATTTAGCATGATCTCTACTGTTCCAAAGATTTTAGTGTTGCCACTACATTTGAAGACCATATTTTACTCTTTCTTTGTTTCAGGAGGGTGTCATCAAGGTCAAAGACCTTAGTCTTCCTGAACTCATTGGGATCATTGACACCTGTTTCTGCTGTTTGGTGAGTTGGCTTTTGTTTGTTTATCATAAGGTAACAATTTGAAAGACAAATTCGCTTTAGTAAGTAACTGCGCTAGGAATGTAATTGTTTTGTGTCAAAGATTTTCTTAAATGTCAATGGATTTGAAAACTGATATTAGCTTTATCTGTTTATAATAATGGCAAAAAATAAGTATTTGTCACTTTTTGTATTTGCATACCTATAGCTATTTTAAAGATTTTACGGCATTTTTGCCTTTATTAGACTGAAAGTTGAGACAGACAGTAAGTGTGGTCAAAGAGAGTACTGATAAAGGTCAGGCCAGCTTGGAACCAAACTGGGGACTCACTGATGAAGGTATATTTATCTGTGCATGCTTGTTTCTGTATTTGTATGTGTGTATATCTAGATAACATGGCTGGAGGGTCACTCACTGGCTCAGACCGTGTTCACCTGCCTGTACGTCCACAATCCAGACCTTATTGAGGAGCCAGCCCTCAAAGCATTTGCTCTGGGTTTGCTGAAGGTATGCGACATTGCCCGAGACAAGGTCAACAAGGCGGCTGTGTTCGAAGAGGTGAGCTCAAGTTCTGTTGGATCTACACAACGGCTAACGGATATGTGAAACACTTCTCAGTTAAAACATTACTTAATACTGAGCAAAGGCTAAAAATGGAAAAGAAATCCGAAAGAGATGAATCAGTAAAGAGCTTGATTGCAGATGTTTATGGTTGACATCTATTTGTTTAAAAAGTTGTACTTGTAATAGGCCACTGATAACAGTGCCATATGTCTGAATGGTGATTTGATTTATGTTTGTTTATGCAGGAGGATTTCCAGGCCATGACTTATGGCTTTAAGATGGCCAATAATGTCACAGATCTGCGTGTGACAGGTAAGACCCAATCCCAATCGCCACAGCAGCAGACCTTGAGTAAGGGAGCTCATGAGCCCCCAGGAAGATATGAACAGGAAAGGGGCGGCACTTTAAACTATCATCTCACATTATCATGATGTATTATTACTGTTGTGTGATTGGGACCCGTAGGCAGGGTCTTAAAATGTCTGCCAAAGAACATTAATTGATACTTTGACAGTGGGACAGTCCTAAGCTTTCGTGGTTTTAACAAGAACACATGTCCAACTTTAGAAAACTGTGTGTACACATTAGGATTGGGCCTGAGTCTGCAGCATCCCATATACTATAGATAACCAAAGTCATTACAGGCTGACACACTGAAATCATCCCTTTCAGGTATGCTGAAAGATGTAGAAGATGAATTACAGAGGAAAGTTAAGGTATTTGCTCTTGCATAGTTTGAGTAAAGCTTATTGCCATTTCAATGATACAAAAGCCTTTCTGACATATAATAATTTCCGTTTTTTCACTGCTCCCTTAGAGTACGCGCAGTCGACAAGGTGAGCAGCGAAACCCAGAGGTTGAACTGGAGGTAAGTGAGATCATTCACTCATTTGTATTGGGTTTTCGCAGTCGACACTTTTGTTAGAAGGATTTTCTTGGAGTAGCAATTCGAGCATTCTCCCATTTTTCATTGTTAATTAAACCTTTTGAGTCATATCCCTCTATCTCCTATAACTCTGTGTAAATAAAGAGTGTGGGACCCAGATGACCTTTAAAAGACTCAACTCTGGAATTTCCAGCAGTTTCACTTATATAGTTATATAAATATAGGAAGCAAGGAAAAACAAGGAGACCCAAAAATGGACTTTTCTGGGTAGTCAAAACAAAAATAAAACAGGTGTATTAATAGCTCTGCAATGTTCTCCCATGCTTTGTTTTTTCCCCCCAGCATCAACAGTGTCTGGCACTTTTCAATAGAATAAAGTTCATGCGCCTTCTACTGACTGCACTGATCGCCTTTACTAAAAAAGAGGTAATGCACATATCGACACAGGCCTAACATCAGATAAAGACTGATTAAACCACTTCTCCATTAGAGGTGGAGAAGTGCTTCTGTGCTTCTGATCTATTTACTGCATGTGTTACAACTAAAGAAGGGTTTTCCTGACTTCAAATTTGGGGAGTGACTACACATGTGAAGACAGTTTACACATACAGTAGTTAAGATAATGAGTATGTTACCTTTCTTGCTATTTGATGAAGAAGCTCCACCTACCAAATGAGAGAGACTTGTTAGTAAGCGTTTTCTTTTGTTGCTTGTGGCTATATTTTTATCAGACCAGCTCGGTGAGCGAGGCCCAGAAGCTTGTGGCTCAGGCAGCTGACCTGTTATCGTCCATTCATTCCAGCATTCAGCACGGCATCCAGTCACAAAATGACACGACTAAAGGAGGTAACAGGCACACGTTTAATCTGTCAAGTGGAAGAGCAGCAGTTTGGTTTGGTTTACTTACAAACCAAGAGTTCAGCTACAGCTACAACAGATAGGTAACCAAAGAAACTGAGCACACATTAATCACATTCTGAGGCTTCGGGCATCCAGTTAAGTCATCCCCGTGGCAACCCAGAGTTACAATACAGCCCATAAGCTTCTCTACATTCTTCATGCAGATCTGACAAAATAAACTTTTTCCACTTGGGTTAAGGCAAGCTCTTAGAGAAGATTCAGTTGTGTTTTTCAATGTGAACTGTGTTAACCTCCCTGATTTATGTAGTAATTTTCTTTTTTTTTCTGTGATTGCTGCAGACCACCCCATCATGATGGGCTTTGAGCCTTTAGTCAACCAGAGATTGCTGCCACCCACCTTTCCTCGCTACGCCAAGATCATCAAGCGGGAGGACATGGTGGCCTATTTCAGCAAGCTTATAGAGCGTATTAAGACTGTTTGTGATGTGATCAACACCACCAACCTACATGGTATACTGGTAAATACATTTCCTGCGCTTGTTTTGCTTTCTGACTGTGGACCAACCTGGACAACCTGGCATTTGAGTGCTCGGCTGGAGATCGTAATCACAAGTTTATCCTATTTTGACTTAAAGATTGTTTGTTTTATTTTATTTTATGTTTTTACTAGGACTTCTTCTGTGAATTCAGTGAGCAGTCTCCCTGTGTACTCTCCAGATCTCTTCTTCAGGTAAATGAATAAGTTGCTTTCGTGTATCTAGAGAGTAATTCTTGCTGTTCTCTGATGCCCATCTTCCAAATGTACTTGTGTTTTTCTTTTTGTAATTTGTATACAAATGTTGGGTACTGTGGATTCAAATGAAAACTAAATGCCTTTTCAATTCAGACAACATTCCTGGTAGATAATAGAAAAGTATTTGGCACCCACCTGATGCAAGACATGATTAAAGACGCTCTGAGATACTTTGTGAGCCCACCAGTCCTCTCATACAAGTAAGTCTGCCATCAGCTAAATGATTACATTTCCAATGAATTTTGTAATCAATGATGACTGTATCCATTTCTTTATCCTAAAGGTGTTTATTGGCTCTGTTGTTTTGTTCATAGCCTAGCTGTGATTTGAGGTTTACGATAGTTTTACCTGTATTGATTACTTGAACGTTTCTACTGTCAGAACATAGTTGTTGCAAGAGAAGAATATAGATCACAAGAACTCGTGATCATTTATGTTCTTTGTTCTGACAAAGTAATGACATTACTATAGGTTGAAATGAAACAATAGGAAATGAGATATGATGGGATGTGATTTAAATATAACTACATAAAAGTGATTCGAAACAGTGTGATAACACTGATCATTTCAGAGCCCCTTGGTATGAAATTAAGATACACCTACTCCTAGAGCACCATAATGTGTGTGTTCTAGTTTTAAACCACAAATAGACAATTCAGAAAATATGCTGCAGAACAACAGTCCCTTTGGCTGACATTGACCATATTTCATGTATGTATGTACCTGTGTCTCTCCAGGTGTTGTCTTTTCAACAATCACCAAGCAAAGGACTACATTGACTCTTTTGTTACACACTGTGCCAGGGTATGTAATCGTTATGACTCAGAGCTGATCCCATACAGAGCCGTTTGGCCGTCAACATTTTGCAGATTATCAAATTTTTATTTTATTTCTCTTGTATAATTTTTTTTAATTTGTAAAAAAATATATATATATATAGAATAAATGAATAAATAAAAAGGATCAGCTCAATGATGGTTGACCTACAGCCAAATTATTTTCCATCCCAATATATCACTTACTGTACTGGCCGTTGACTCCGTAGGCCAACATGTCTCTTGATATCTGTCATTCTCAGTGGTTCAATTGAACGTTAATCATATGGAAGAAGAGATATACGTGTGCTTACCCACTGAAAGCTGGGTGCAGTAAAATATAAAAATCACATGTAAAATGTTCAACTCTTTTATAGAGAAACATATTTATATAAATGAATGTATGTGTGTATGATGTATTTGTGTCCAACCAGGCGTGGTGGATGGCTGCCCCTCCCTGAACCTGGATTTGTTTGTTCATCCTCTCTAAAGGGAGACATTCTCATTGTTGAGTGTTTGCTGATAGTTTGTCATCTACTTGTTGGGTTTTCTTTCTGATATTGTAGTGTCTTTACCCTACAATAGAAAGCACATTCAGCCAACGGTTGCTGTGAATCGATGCTATGTGAACAGAACTGAACTGAATTAGATGTGTTTTCCACACAGCCTTTCTGCAGCCTCATCCAGATCCATGGACATAATCGCGCTCGACAGAGAGACAAGCTGGGACATATTCTTGAAGAGTTTGCCACACTGCAAGATGAGGTTAATTGCAGTTATTTTTATCCAGATTTGCTTCTTTTCTTTTCTTTTTGCAGTTTGTGCTGCAAGCTGTTTTTCTACATTTATAAACCAACATCTGATCTCTTCCTTTGTGCTCTGCAGGCTGAGAAGGTGGATGCAGCTCTGCATAGTTTACTGATGAAACTGGAGCCTCAGCGGCAGCATCTAGCTTGTCTTGGCACCTGGATCCTTTACCATAACCTGAGGATCATGATCCAGTACCTGCTGAGTGGCTTTGAGCTGGAGCTTTACAGCATGCATGAATACTATTACATTTACTGGTAGGATTACATGCATTTTAATAACTGGCAAATGGAAACTATACTCTCACTGCCACATACCTGGGTTCACTTTTGCTTTAAATGAATATGTGTTTGTTTTTGGTTGTAGGTACTTGTCAGAGTTCCTTTACGCATGGCTCATGTCCACTCTAAGCAGAGCTGATTCCTCTCAGATGGCAGAAGAGCGGATTCTGGAGGAGCAGCTGAAAGGTCGCAGCAGCAAGAAGACCAAGAAGAAGAAGAAAGGTAAATTTTGTTATGTTGTCTATATCTGAAGTGGATAATCACAACATACAAACCAAAGTCTGATCAGCTCATTGTAGAGGTGACATCATCCTGTAGATATTTTTCTTAAGAGCAGATGCTGAAGTTGTGTGGGTTTTTTTTTCAGTTCGCCCTCTAAGCAAGGAGATCACTATGAGTCAAGCATACCAGAACATGTGTGCTGGCATGTACAAGGTGGGCATCAAATAATGAGCTCTCTCCATCCAGTTTTGTCTCAACAAAGTATAATATGGTCTTTCCCTGCCTTCTCTTCAGACTATGGTAGCTCTGGATATGGATGGGAAGGTGCGCAAACCTCAGTTTGAACTGGACAGCGAGCAGGTTCGCTATGAGCATCGCTTTGCCCCCTTCAACAGTGTGGTCACCCCCCCACCTGTGCACTACATCCAGTTTAAGGTACTGTTTGTCTTTGTGAATCTAATCCATCCCTTTTTTTTGTTCCACTTCCTTTTATCCCATTACAGAGATTTATCTATTTTAAAATTTCCTCCTCTTTTTGCCTGTTTCAGGAGATGTCTGATCTGAAGAAATACAATCCTCCTCCAGGCTCAGCAGACCTCTACCTGGCAGCTAGCAAACACTTTCAGCAGGCTAAGCTCATCCTTGAAAATGTGCCAAGTCCAGATCCTGAGGTCAGGAAACCAAAACGTTGTAAAATAAATACAACAGTTTATATTCATTAACATGTGTTTAGTCAAGAAGTGAAGCTCTTAAGAGTCTCTTGTGCAAGAGCGCCCTGAGCCCACATGTGCACCAACAACTTCACGCTGGAGCCAGACGTTGCCTTATTTAGTCCTAAGTTATCAGCTATCACTAGCTACCTAACTTGGGTAACAGCAGTATCAGTAAATTATATAGGTGCAATGCACAGACACACATCAGCTAATTAGTACTAATAAAATAGTAGGCTTTCACTCACCAAAACTGAAACACAAAGTTCTTAGATGGTCTGTACCACACAGCAAGCCATAATCTTAGTCACGTAATCCATTAAAAATGTTTCAGAATGCACCAGCAGCACATATACAGTGCAGAGGCCCAGTTTAAAGACTCAAAGTAGTGGAGATGAGGCCTTACAGATGCTGATCTGCTCCTGCTGCCTGCTGTCCAGGCAGCTGTCAAAACAGCCAGCCCCCCCTAACTTAATTGTCCTTAACTGCCAATCAACTCATTCAGAGTTGTAAGAAGGGGGGGGGGACGATCCATAGAGTCCACTTTGTTTTGTTTTTGTACCAGGCTGTACAGTAAGTATACTTTTTAATGCTGCAAATTAACCAGTTATTAATCTTTTATGACAGGTGAACCGTATTCTGAAGGTGGCCAAACCCAATATTGTAGTTATGAAACTACTGGCTGGAGGGCACAAGAAGGAAACCAAGGTAACCCTTTACTCACGTTACTTGTATTATTATTTGTGTTTGTGTCTGCAGTTATATTTTATACAACCGTGTACAGGAGTGTAGAAGTGTTCAGCTACAAGCATTGTGTAAACCTTGTTAAACAAATTTCTGCATCCTCAGGTGCTCCCAGAGTTTGACTTCTCAGCTCACAAGTACTTCCCCATAGTGAAGATTATTTGATCCCACCCTGCACCACAGGGTGACAGTGTGCAGTGGCCCTGACCCAGCCCTCGTCCAATTGTCTTTGTGACACGTGAAACTGTATCGCCATTTACAGGAGTGTCTAATGAATCTGACTCTTTTCTCACCTTACTGAGAGGTGAAACCAGAGAACTCACCACTGGACCTCAACGACTGAATGCACATTTGCATTTCTGTGCAGAAAGAACAGTCAATGTGCTTTTGTGCAAAGAACTGCAGGCAGATGGATGCTGCTAGCAGAACAGTCTTGTGAAACTTTACAAACAGTGCTGTATTGGTAATGGGTTCATATCATTAAATCATATGAAACTTTTCTGTGTGTCTGTATGTTTTTCTGAGCAGCAGTGCTGAATCTGCAGAAACGTATGTCTTGTTAGACTTTGTCCCCGACAATGCGAGTAAATGGATCACATCACACTGACAACTGGACAATGTGCAGTTCTCTCCAGATGTTCACTGTCCTGTAAATGCAGAGTAAAGGATGGCCTGTGGAAGTTTGATTTTCTGGAAGAGTTTGGAAATCTATACTTCTGTTTGTCTTACACAGGATCTGATCAAATATGTTACAGGCCAGGATCCTTCAGGACCTACTTACTCTTTTAATGAACACAAGAAGACTACAGCAATCATCACAAGAACACATAAAATACTTTAATTTTTATTTTTTAGCTAGCACAGCCATACCGTCTATCTGTAATTTAATTCCCTTTAGGAAAATAAATGAAAAATTATCATTGCACTGTCTCAGAGCCCTTCCTCAGTAAACTGAGGAACCTTGTTAACAGATGATTTCCTATCAGCCTTTTAATAAATTAGTATCCAAAATGAGTGGACTGCATGTTCACTCCTTGCATAAAGGAAATGTCTTAGACAAATATAAATATAAGTCTGATTCAAATGAAAAGTCAGGTTTTATTGTTTTGTTCAATTTTAAGCAGAAGTTTTGGGACATTGTTTCACTTCAGGTAATGTATACTATATATTATGAAGTGTATCAAATATAAATTGCTGTTAAACCCAAATTCTGCAGCACAGTCTGAATCATCTTCTGTGATAGGATTATTCCGCCACTTACTATGATCTTGAGTTAAACTTTATTTATATATATGAAGGTGCTTCGTTGTGCATATGCTTGTGAAACTGCGGGTCAGGTGGAGATTACAAGACTGTGCCCTATAAAGTCAGAGTGCAGCTGCACAAGTGATAATTTTTTATGGAAAACAGGCCTCTGATATTCAGATGCTTCAAGCATATCAGGTATGAACTTCAGGCAGACATATGCTTTTTATTCATGAAGAAAGCAACGTTTTTACAGACAAATGACAGCCGTGCAAAATACCAAGTTGCTTACAATGTAACCATGCTCGGCCTCTTAGCTCTGCATTTTAACTAATCTTTTCAATTGTTTTTTGTACTTGATAAATTATGAAGAATAATATATGTGTTCTTTTCAGGAAATATGTCTCCTGTGTGGTTTGCTCATGGATTGTTACGCATGGTGTCAACAATCCACTTTCTATAATGACAAATATTCAGCATTACAACGGTAGCTGCGCACCTGTCAGTCGGGTTGCTGACAATAATTCCATGTAGAAGGTTGTTGTACTCCACAGCTGTACCCGCATCACCCTGAAAGACAGAGGTCAGAGGTTAGATCATTTTAAATATTTGATGGTAAAAAAATGTGTTTGATATTAAAACCAATATGGGGTTCATGTATCAAACAGTTTACTTACAAAACAGGACTCCACACCAGGTTTATGGGCACACATGGTAGTAGATTCATCACTCTGGTATTTACCATCAGGTTTATCATTCGTACCACATTCAGCGATCTCTATGTTAGCACACTTTAAATTCTTGGGGTTGCTGGCCACTGAGGAAATCAAATAAAGCATCATGAAACAGACTTCTATTTCCAACAGCTGTGATACTCTAGTGTCTGAGGGTTTCCTTACTTTTAACGTCACTCGTCTTGACACCCCAGCCTCCGATCTGAACCTGATCATTCAAGTTCGGTTTTTCACACTCGACAGGAGGAAGCTTGATGGTGGGAAGTTTAGCAGACACATCCTCATTCAGTTTTATCAGCATGATGTCATGGAGTTTACCATCCTCCCCTTCCTCTTTGAAGGTAAACTGCTGTTTAGTTTCAATTTCTTGCACAAGGTTTGTGGTGGATTTTCCTTTAAAAAAACTCTTCACTTTTTTAAAAAATGAGATTTTATTGTTTAAGCCCATCTTCACTTTGACAAGCCTGCAACAAAGAGAGATGAGCTCATTTCAGTATATAATGTAATGATAAAAATTATGCTGTAAAACTTTTTTCCCATTTTTATTTCACCTTCCCTTTGTGACTGCTCTGTTACACCAGGTTTGAATGCCAGTGTCTTGTCATTGCTACAATATCAATGCGAAAGTGGCTCAAAGAAAGCGACAGAATGTGAGAATCTGGCGGTTTTCTTACCGTTCAGCACAATGAGAAGCCGTGATGACCCAGCGGGTGTTAATCAGTGCACCTCCACAGGTCATGCCCCCCTGAAGAGACTCGATCTGGACATGGTACTGCCTGTCCTCCTTACAGGATGTTCCCCCAACAATCCTCTTCTCAATGGCTCCTGATGCACAACCTGACATGGAAGGAGAGACGGGTGAAAAGTGACAGCTTCAGGTCAAGTTCAGGCTTAACAATCCCTTAAAATCTGAATGGGTTCAAAACATATAGAAGCAGCTGCAGCTTACATGAGGATCCTGACTGATTTTGCAACATATTCTTAAGTTTCCCATTGCAGAAGCTCATGCCAAATATTTTTTTCTTTTTAAAATTTTGAAGAGAAAAATGTGAAGAAAAACAACTCACCAGTGAGCATCAAAGCAAAGATAATGGAAAGCATCATCATGGTCTCTCTGGATACTTCAAATGACCAACTGTCTGATCCTGCAGCATGTTTGTAGGGTTAAGTCTTGTGGTGTGACATGGCAGTCAAATTACAATTAGGGTGGGACACGGGGAGGACTGGAGAAATGGTAATGAGTGCATTAAAATACTCAGCAGGGTTTTGCATACCAGATCTACATGATCCTTTGAATACAAAAAACCAATTCAGACCAATTCTTTTTAGAATAGAATAGAATAGAATGCCTTTATTGTCATTATACAGATGTCCTGTGCAGTGCTATAAAAATAGAACCTCTAAATTAAAGAGAAAACCTCTAAACAAAATAAAAAGATTTATATATATATATATATATATATATATACATATATATGACAATTAATGATAACAATGTTGGCCCACCCTTTGCAGTTATAACAGCTTCAGCTCTTCTGGAAAGGCTTTCCACAAGATTTAGGAGTGTATTCATGGGAATTGTTGACCATTCTTCCAGAAGAGCATCTCTGAGGTCAGACACTGATGTTGGATGAGAAGGCCTGGCTTGCAGTCTACACCTCTAATTCATCCCAAAGCTGTTCTATCGGGTTGAGGTCAGGACTCTGTGCAGAACTGTGGAGTTCTTACACATCAAACTTGCTCATCCATGTCTTTGTGGACATTGCTTTGTGCACTGGAGCGCAGTCATGTTGGAACAGGAAGGGGCCCATCCCAAAATTCTTTCCAAAGTTGGGAGCATGAAATTGTCTAAAATGTCTTGGTATCCTGATGCATTAAGAATTCCTTTCTCTGGAACTAAAGGGCCGAGTCCAACTCCTGAAAAACCATCCCACATCATCAAACTTGACACTTGGAACAATGCAGTGAGACAAATACCGTTCTCCTGGCAACCAACAACCCTCGTGCATTGGATAGCAAGATGGAGAAGGGTGATGTCTCACTCCAGAGACCAAGTCTCCACTGCTCTAGAGTACAGTGGCGGTGTTCTTTTACACCACTGCATCTGACACTTGGTGGTGTAAGGCTTGGAAGCAGCTGCTTGGCTATGGAAACCCATTCCATGACGCTCTCCATTCTCTTGAGCTAATCTGAAGGCCACATGAATTTTTGAGGTCTGTAGTGACTCTGCACAAAGCATCTGCTGATCCTGCTGATTGTACATGGCTGAGCTGCTGTCGTTCCGAATCACTTCCACTTTGTAATACCACTAACAGCTGACTGTGGAATAGTTAGTGAGGAAATTTCACAACCAGACTTGTTGCACAGGGGCACCCTATCACGGTGTCACATTTCTGTATAAGCAGTGTGCACGCCCAGTTTGGTTTTACAAACCTGTGACCATGGAAGTGATTGGAACACCTGAATTCAATGATTTGATTGGGTGAGTGAATTATTTTGGCAATATAGTGTATATACTTTTGTACAATGACATTAAAGCCTTTTAATTAATCTCATCACTCATCTAAACTCAGACTGTTTTAGTACCAGCGAAAACACCTTCTGCCTTCATATGTGCTTTAATTCTTTGTGGCATAGATTCAACAAGGTGATATAAACTTTGTGACAATGTAACTCCCGCATGAAACCATGTTTGATAGAGGAAATAAAGGATTTTATTGTCAATAAAAGGCTATGATTATTGAAACCTGACAAATTTATTCAGCAGTTCAGAATAAAATAAAATACAATTCTAACAAATCAACAAAAAAAAAATTGAATTTATAAAATCATAAAACATTCTCTCTTGGGCTACACATAATTTGAGTTCAGTAAACAAAGGTTCCTGAAAACAATGCAGTAGTTGTCAAAGATTTGTAAAGTTAGACAATAAAACAGTGAAAAAATAAAATAAAATTACATAATCATAAAAAGGAAAAAAAAAAGTTCCCTGTAAACAGGTCAAAAAGGAGACAAAAAGGCAGAGAAATTGCATTCATTAGTTTTGAGGAGTGCTGCTGCAGGACTGATGTTGGCTGATCTTCAAGTATGATATAATGCTGCCTATCTGCTATGATTTTTACCCATAAAGCCTTTAGTTTCTCTCACAGCACATACATTAGTACATATACAATCTATCTGTGCTTCTGCATTGACACTAATGCAATTAAGTATTAAGTGATAGACACATTTTCTTGGTGGCTGCACCCTTTATCGTAGATATTATGTTCTTAAAAATAACTTAAATGGTATGTAAAGTTTTAGGGCCCCAACCTGAAAATGGAAACTTCTATGGGCTAACTAATACAAGGCAGCCAAACTGTAATGAAACACTAAAGAGCCCAAATTCATCCTTCTGTTGCTGAAGAATTGTGAAATGAAATATATTTCACTTCCTTCCTGCACATCTCTGTTCAAGCCAGGCAGATGCACAAAAGCTGATCCTCACTACATTAAAAAACTCTTTGTACTTTTAACTATCAAAAGAAAAAAAATTCAAATTGTCAAATAAAAGTAGTTAAAGAAGATAATCTCACACTGCACGCGTTGGGATACTTGCAGTGATAACCGCAGTGAATGCTAAGTTATGAAAATTAAGGTGATTATATTTCTAACACCGTGAACAAAAGCAGTTCTTTAGTCAATTTTTTTTTTACATAGAGCAAAGTACAGAGGAATAAAAAACCTGCACAAAACAAAAGCCAGCAAATATTCTGGATATTATCACTTCTGACATCGAGCTAATATTTGACATTTGCCTAACAGCTTGTAAAGCTCAACACACTGTTCCTGCTACACCCCCCCCCCCCTTCTGATTATGGACAAAAAACACAGCTCATTTTGTCCAGCAGACCAGAGACAGCAGCCACATAGAACATTAAACTCTGAGCAGATAAAGAATTCATGTAAAATATATCAGTCTCCCACCTAATCCTTTCATTATAAATTAAAACTGAATCACAAAACACTAACACACATTTGACACTGTGACACACCTAAAAAAAAAAAAGAAGCCTGGCAGCCACTAAAATGCTAGAACCATTTGATAATGCCGCTTTGCAGCTATCATTTACATTAACATATCCTGACCACTGACCCCAAGTCATACTTATTTCTATGAGAGTTAAGGCTTTGTTCAACATGTTGTTGAAACTGAGAGGAGAGCTGCTGGAGCGCTTCTGTCACAGAAATCACTCAGATTTTTTAACTTGTTACAGCATTTCAGACCTGGAAACCACTGACAATTGGACAAACAAATCAACACGCCATTACAATGTATGCATTCCAGCTATGTTGAACTTTATTTCTCCAAGTCAACAGTCTTGAAGAAGTTTAAATTAAATAGTCTGACAGGAAAACACCAATTCCAACTGAAAACATGACAAAAGAAAGATAATCCAGGAAGCTACTTCTAACCAGTTTTAATACAGCGAGTTCTGTTTTAAGACCCCCCCCCCTCCCTCCCGCGTTACATGAACCTGTATGGCATTGCGCACCACGGTGTTTATAAAAAAAAAAGAAAGAAAAAAAAAAAAAAATTTTTTTTAAAAAAACGGTCACTATTCCTAAACCAGGA
>VOQJ01014936.1:0-24159 GCA_015052665.1 Apistogramma diplotaenia
TGTGTGAGTGTGTGTGTGTGTGTGTGTGTGTAACCTCTACAGCAATTACCGGCAGTGTAACTACTAACACTACTATTACTAATAATAAGAAGCTGTTGTCTCCGGAGTGCTCTTCACGGCTGTAAAATGATTTCCACGAGGAAGCTTCAATTAAAATTTCCGGCTGACAAATTGAGTTTGTTTCTCTGCAGGATAATTAGAGCCGAGCGGAGGAACAGAAAAGTGGAGGAGAATCCACACGAGCAGCGCTGGGATTAGAAAGCAAATCCCCTCTGCAGCATCTCCGTCCATCCATCTGTGTGTCTTCACGTCTGTCTATTCTTCAGAGCACCTCCTCCTCCTCTTTCTGCTCATCTGTTTATGAAAAACAGAAAATTACAGGATATGAGGGCAGCTGATGTCTGGGGAAATAAGCTTTTGATTGGGCTCGAGTTAGTGTTCCTGTGTGTCTGATCAGCCTGTGATGTCTGCATCTTCACGTTTGCTCTGAGAGAAGAGGCAGCTGCACCGGTCTGTCTGCTGTCCGGTCACACAGGACAGAAACATTCTCATCACCTACAAACAGGCACAGTTCCTTTTTGTTTTCATGCAAAAACACCAACAGTGGACTTTTTCAGGTGAAGGATCCGAACTCCTGTGAATGACGGCAGTAAGATATTCCCATTGATGTGGTTCATTGATTTGGATCAGAGCAAAGCATCAAGCATTATCAGATCCAAAACAGCCGTGAGTTTCTGTTTGCTCAGAAAAATTTAGAAATCAATGCACACAAAAAAGAAAAACAGAAAAGATTCTGTGGAACAACTTGATAAAAAAAAAACCTCTTAAACTCGAGGCTTATTTTCCCAGCCTGGGCTCTGTGGAGCTGCTTAAGCACAACTTGTAAACTGGAGAGTAAATAACAGGCTGCTGCTTTTAAACCTGCTCCATTTTACACTGAAGCTCTACCAAATCTGATGTAAAAGAAATGAAGCACAATGACCACAAGACCAGTCGAATGGCAGCTTTAAAGTGGACCTCTGCTCACTTCCAGCTCCATGTTTTACATCTTGGACTCTAACAGAGCAGCTTTGCATGAATTGCAGTTCAAAGTATTCCTTCTTTATCTGAAAATGGGCCTCGGTGAAGCCCCATCACCCTCTGTCTGAAACAAGCTGAATTAGCTCCTCCTTTAAGGCAGGTTCCTTCTGATTGGCTGCCCCTCATAAAGGGAAAATTCTGCTGGAGGGGCCAGAGACTCAGTGTGGAATTATTACTGGCTTAAGTTCAGTTTCAGGTTGCTTAGGTTGAGGTCAGCTGTTTCTTCCTCTGTGAAAGGTCTGTCCTGAGCTGCCTTTACCAGCCATTTACCCCCTCATGGCAGGTGTTTTGTGGTTGTCCCCTCTTTATTTTCCCCTGTGAGTTTCAGGTCAGACACTGTCCTGTGATGGTGGTTTTCAGCATTCACATCTTTTTCAAGACCTCTTCTTCCATGGTCCGCTGCTCTGTGTGCTGCTACAGGTTGATGTTTCAAATTTTTTCCAGAATGGCACTGGTTCAAGAAAGTCTGGACTTTGCTCGTGGCAGCTTTTGCAGATCTCCATGTTTCTGCTTCATGCAGCAGCACTAAGTTGGCATTTGAGTTTCAGCTGTTATCTGCGGAGCTCTAGACTTTCCTCATCTGGACAAATGCTTCTCTGGTTCTGCTGATTCTGGACCTCAGAGTCGGTCCCATCTTGCTTGTTTGTCATGTTAACTGGATCATGGTCGACTGGATCCGATTCCCCTTTCCAACTACCACCACAGGGTGGTAGTCTTCATGATCCATTACTAACCAGGAGGAACAAAAAACCCATCACGGTGTGAGTTAAAATACACGGTTTCACAAGGTTCAAAAACCATTTTAAAAAGTGTTTCCCTTCGTGTCAGGAAGCCTCGAAGGCAAACATCTCCCATTTGCATTTCCCACACGTCCTGGAGCAACAGAAATCATGATGCTGTGGGAGCAACACCAACAAAAGTGCAGCAATATCAGTTAGTCATGCCAACTGTCACATTGCAGTGACAAATCCAAATACCCAAAGCAGCAGAAACTTGAGTTTCTGAGCTCCACACTTGTGGAGGACACTGTCAGTGCAGATGCTTCCAGCCCCTCTCCACTGTTCCTTCTTAAAAATGCTGGAGAAACATTTTTACTGTTGAGTGAAAATGATTGAAAACATCTTTATCTTTGGATTCCTTTTACATATTTTCTCTAAACACATTTCCACCCTGTCACAGTGGGTATTCACCATCTTTCACGAACTCACTGTTTGCTAAGTAAAAAAGCAGCAGTATCATCTCCGTCTGCAGGCAGATCAGATATAAACAGTAGATTACAGCACATGTATACAGCTCACATTTTAAAACAGCAGGAGCAGCAGCAGCAGAGCCTCCAAACTGAGCCTGAAAAGAATGAAATGCATGAAATAAATAAATGTATGAGCATTCCCATCTCTGCCAGCTTTGTGCTGTCACTTTCTCATCGGTATGGAAACAATAAATCAGGGCAGAAACTTTAATGGATGCAGAAGCAGGACGATAAATTGCATCAACAAATGTCATAAAACACAGAAGTTGAATGGGTTTTATAATGTGGAGCCTTCATTAGGTCCTGTGAGCATTCCCATCGGAACCACACGGAGTTAATGATGGAAGAAATGGATCAGCCTCTACACTGTTTACTCACTGTGTTCCTGTAATGAATGCAGCAGATCAGAGTGGCTTCTACACCACTGAGAGGTGAAATGTGTGTGAGGAAATGCAGAAGATATGGCCCATATGGCACTTCACATCAAAATTAATGTTTTCATATAAAACCGGCACTCAGAGTGACACAACAGCTGCTAAGTATATACTTTAAAGAAAACATGTCGAATAAATCTATAAGAAGAACCTGCAATAGACATTTGGAAGAGACACATCCAGAGTTTCTGGTGTCCCTGCTGCCCACAGTGCTCTCTCTGTGACCTCAAAAACATGTCCTCATAGGACAAAGCCTCCAACCTTCAACCATGAAGCACCAACAGCTGCAGTTCCTCCTCAGTCCAGCAGAGGCGCCACAGTGAGTCAGTCCCCATAGACTCCCATGGTAAAACTTTCCAGCAGAAATAAACATGTTTACATCCTGATACAGAAACTGCTTTAGTCTCTGTAGCTAACGTCAACTGGCTCCTCTCATCCTAATACTGACTCATCCACTTTCAAGGAAACAAAATGGTGAAAAACTAATGCCAAAAAAACAGGTTTCTCTAAATCTGATTTGTAGCGTTATGACCTCACTATGTTGGTTTACCATATCTCTGAGAAAGTGGAGTGCTAAGCTATCAGCTAATGCTAGCTAGTTTGGTTATCAGCCTGCATCCACAGACTGGACAGGAGTATCACTCACACACAAATGCCTGCTAATCAGAAACATCCAATCAAATCCTCTGTTTGTCCAATGTAGAGCACAGCAACCATGTTATTAGTCAGATAATCGCATTCAAAATACTCCAAAAGGCTCCAATAGTACTGTGACGCAGCGATGACCATGAGAGGCAAGGCTTTTATTGCAGGCAGAGACTCGGTTTACTGTATTCCGCATTTTTGTCATTGTATTTACCACAGCTCAGCTTATAACAATGAACACAGCTGTCTTGTAAGACAAGTGTGACTCACTCTAGCAATCCAGACAAAATAAAAAGGGAAAAGCCACAGACTGGGTAATTAACAGCCCTTTTATACCCAGCTGCTGATGAGCCACACCTCGCTACAAATCTGGCATGAGTAATGCACAATCTCCCAAAACGCATTTAAAATATGCAACCAGTTACATATTAACATTTATAATTAAAACAATCACCCAACAATATCTACAAATCTATATCCACAATAAGATCATATACCCATGCAAAAACAACCCAGAACACCTAAAAATCCCAAGCAAGCCCCATTTGCCTGAACACACCCTGGAAAGACAAAGAAGAAACAGGTGAGTGACTGTTACACCACAAACCCACTTGCACTACATCAGCACCCAGACTGGCAATCAGTTCATGCCCACACTTTTGTTACCCACATGTCTATTACATTTGTGGCTACCACTGGTTCCTTATTTTACAGCATCTGCCCACCACACACTGAGTAGCTCAATAAACTCAATAAATATTTAAGAGTTCTAATTTGTGAGTTTATTTCATGTGTCAGAAAAGTGCTCAGTGCTAATAAAGTGCAAATGTGCCCCAACATTTAATACCTAAAACCATGCAAAATATTTGGCACCAGTAACGAAACACCTCTTTGTTACAAACACAAAGGTCCAGTTCAGGGACTCCAGTTAGCTGAGGTGAAGCCTAGCAAACAGCCAGCAGTTATATCCGCCTGTGTCACCACCCACCTGTCAAAGAGGCCTTCCCCTAATAATGCAAACTTTAAGCCTTAAAACATGGTTCGTTGTTATGAAGGGGGACATTAGCTACATAGACTAAAGCAGTGTCTGTATCAGGCTGTAGACATGTTTATTTCTGCTGGAAAGGTTTAACAGGGGAGTATATAGGTACTGACTCACAGTGGCGCCCCTGCTGGATGGCAGAGGAGCTGCAGGTTTTGGTGTATACCCTGGTTTCGGGGTTTAGAGGAACCTGAAGGATTTGCAGCTTATGCTTGACGTCACAGGGCACCTCAGGAGGTCTGCACAGTCTAGAGCTTGGTAGGTTAGAGTGTTTTCTGTGAACTGTGGAGGAACGGCAGCACATTAAGTAGGTGGTTCTTTTGTTTTGACTCATCAGTGAACTGTTTCCTCCTTTTAGAGTTTTAGAGCAGGTGAGTGTGTGTTTTAAAGTGAACCTCTGGCACCGAGCTGTGAGATGGATTACAGTCACATAGAAAGTGATCTGCCTGCAGAATAAACCAGCTGTGTGTGTGTGTGTGTGTGTGTGTGTGTGTCAGTTTATACAAGTTAATATAGGGCTGATGGAGGCTGCAGGCTGTTCAGCATGACAGCTAACGCTGCTGTATACAGTGTGTTTATATGTGGAGTTTATGCAGAACACACAGATTTATTAGAGGTCAAACATCTCCAGGTTTAACATGAAAACTCTCATGTAAACTGTGTTTGTGGGTTATTTGTGTGGAAATGACAAAAACGAGTACTCAGGCCTCATTTCCTCTCTACATGATGGTAACAACGCCACTGAAAAGCTTTGGGCCCTTGAACGCACCATGTTCTAAAGCCAGAGACATGGAGAAATGTAAGAAAAGCATCTATGTGCCTGTTAATGCTTCCTGAGTCATCAGTTTCATTTAGTGAGTGAGCCAATCAGAAAACAGAAGGTTCTGAAGTATGTTTCAGCCTTTCTACATTCACTGAACTTGGTGGATTCATAAAGGGCAAAATTCAAACTGTGGCCAAATATAGTGCCCATATCATACCATCTTTATGTTTAGCTGTCAAGGAGCTTTCTAATTTTAAAATTGGTGCTGAGCAAAAGTTCTCCTGCTTTCTGACGCCCTTTCAAAGTTCTTTGGACAGTGGCTGTTTTTTCACTTGTTTTCAGTCCAGTCTTTTGTCCTTAGAAGTAATAAATACCTGAATTAGCTTTTCAGCATGACTCTGAAACAGGATGTTTCTAATTTTAATGGTGCAAATGCAAGAAAACAGTCGTACATATTTAACATGTGCACTAAAGAACATGGGAACAGGGAGAGAAGACCAAACTACACAAGAAGAGGACTGAAAATCAGTATGCATGCAGGTCAGGAGAAAGGGTACAACAATGTCTACAGCCATCTGTTAAACAAGCTGGTAGGCTCTGTTATGGTTTGGGTTGCATTTCAGGCAGTGGTGTTGGCAATCTCGTCAAAACTGATGGACTCGTGAATGCAGAAAAGTACCATCAGATTTTGATTCACCGTGTAATATCATCTGGAAAGCGTCTGATCTGGCAGCAGCTTCATTTTTCAGCATGACAGTGACTCAAAGCCGTTGCGGTACAAGCATACATGGAAGAAACACTGCCATCGATTGGCCTTCCCAGAGCCTGGACTTCAAGATTATTAAAGCAGTGTGGGTCATCATGACAGAGAATGGAGCCAAACCACCTGCTGCTTTCTGCTGAAATTTGGTCATTTTCATGTACATTTAGAATTGTGTAAAATTTTGGTAGTTTTGTGTGTTTTTGTTCAATTTCAAAGAATCAAATGTTGGTGGTTTCTGGTCTCTTTTTCTTCTGTGTTGTGTTGCATTGTGTCTTACTTCAGTGACCGATTTGGGATTTTTTTTTTTAGGGCTTTTTCTGTCTTTGAGGTCATTTTGTGTGATTTTCAGTCACTCTGCACCAAATTGCAGTGGTTGTGTCAGTTTGGATGGCTTGGGGTCTTACTCTTGTTTTCTGTCTCTTTATGTTAGATTTATATCTGTTTTTGATGGCTTTCTAGCTCATTTGATTTGGTGTGCTGTTTGGCATCAGATGCTCTTGGCCGTTTTCTCCCTCTTTCTGACATGATTTTCAACATCAGAGTTGACTTGTGATTCTAGTCAACTCCTTGTGGTTTGAATGAGCCAGTGGCCACCAAAATTAAAAGTCATTTACATGATTCTTCCAAATAACTGCCCAAAGAAGAGCCAGGAGGATGGCTACCAAGTCCGGTGTTTGTCTGTTTGCAACCACATTGTCCTAATCATCCTCTTTCTCTCTTTGTCCATGCATCCATCATCCATCCATAAGACAGAGTGCTGAGGGTATGAACAGTCATCCTGATGGTGGTGAAAATATGGGTTGAACAATAAGGACAGGGAATGATAGATTCCTTGGCCAGACATTACAAGACAATGCGACTCCTCTCCATCCCCCAGCATCCATCCATCCATCCATCTATCATCCATCCATCCAGCCTCCTCTTTGTCTCCCTCACAAACACTGAATATCACAGTGATTAACATTATTGTCTCATTTTATCTGAAATCCACTCATAATTTAATCTTTTGTGTCTGAATGAGACTCGTTCTTTATCTTAATTCTCATCTTTTCTGTGTGTGTGTGTGTGTGTGTGTGTGTGTGTGTGTGTGTGTGTGTGTGTGTGTGTGTGTGTGTGTGTGTGTGTGTGTGTGTGTGTGTGTGTGTTTTTAAACGTTTTCAAAGGGACAACATGCGGTCGCTGTTGCCATGGTGATGTCCACAGATCCTACTCTCATCCTCAGTGTGGGTTCAATATAAACAAGAGAGGAGACTGAGAAGCAGCGCCTGAAACATACAGGAACAATCACGGGAGAAGACTCACGTGGGAGGACGAATTAAGTCGCGCAGAAGGACTGACACCATCGTGTACACGCACAATAACGGGAAGCGGCGTTATTACAATGTGGCCCCCGAGACTCAAAAGTTGATTGAAAAATCGTAAAATGCCTGACTAAAGCTTCAAAACCGTATCCCAGCAAATGGTACAGCTGCTCACACCTCCTCGCTTTCTCGTTTCATCCTAAACCAGTAGTTAAATTTCACTAATGCTGAAATAAACACAAATACAGTACATTATATGGACAGGTATGAGAAACTTACAACATAATAGCTTTGGCTTATATTTAGAAAAAAAGCCACTGCACCCACTAAGAAAAATTTCACTTCCTGTCTACATGCTGCTTATATTCTCAGAAAGTACCCGCAAAGCAGATTCAGCTGTGTACATCCGTGTGTTATGTAATTGTATTACCCTGGTTACAGTGT
The DNA here is from genome assembly GCA_015052665.1 of Apistogramma diplotaenia. NCBI lineage: Eukaryota > Metazoa > Chordata > Actinopteri > Cichliformes > Cichlidae > Apistogramma > Apistogramma diplotaenia. The sequence continues at coordinate 7,722 of VOQJ01014936.1, forward strand.
CACATTATTACTTCCTTTGTTGGAGACAAAAATCAAGTCCCCATAGTATGAAATATTAAGTTTGGGGGTGAAGACTCAGGGTTGTCTTCTGTGTTGTTTGTGTGTATGTGAAAGAGGGAGACCTCAAAAGGCTTTTATGAAATATTCTGAACATATGGCAAGCAGGCCTCTCAGGACTCCAACAAAGAAAGCTAATCTCTTGTTGTCAACTCAGGTTCATATAGAGACTATAGAATATGACAGGTAACCCCCTACACAACTCACGCACACACACACACCACCTTCCCCTAGGACAGCGGGAGTTCTGAAGGACCATGCTGATCCAGGATAAAGCTCTGACAGGGCCTACTTCCCTCCTCTGTGTCTGCAGTAATTAAATGAGTGCCGTTGGTGAGCAGCACTCAGGAAATTGGCCCCGTGCAGCCGCTGTCTCTGCTGTCAGTGTTTTCAGGAGGCGGGTACAGGTGGTGGAAGCAGAAAGGATGATGGCTGCAAGGTAGAAAAAAAAAAAGAATAGTGGGCATTGAGAGGCACAAGGAAATGAAAATGGCACAGTGGCAGAAAGTGACAAATCAGGAGACAGTCTAGACAAAGAGCATGAGCGACATGTCCATCAAGATTAAGGGGGAAATGAGTGTGCGGCGGAGGAAGTGTGAATGTCACAGCATCTCTCCTTCCATCCACCTGCTTGTACATTAGCAAGAGCATTGCTCATTGAGTGTTGTCACATGATACCGTGTCTCCATGCTCGGTGCAATTTGTTCTTTTAGGACACGGGGTGAGGTGAAAATTGTGTTAAGGTGAAAAGGATCAGGTGTCATTGGAGAATTAGTGAGAGAAATGGAGATGAGAAAGTGATATTGTGCCAGGGTGACAGACAGCCAGTATGACCTCAAGAGTCAGAGAATACAGAGATGCCGTTTCCTGCCAGAAAAAGCAATTGTAAAGCCATGCGGTAAAATAAATTCCACACCCACTGCATGCTGTTATTGTATAACTCGTTGTATAACAAGGACATCTTTTAGACGTGTAATCCAACATTCCAGGAGCTGCTTGTTGGGTGAAACTGGTGTCTAAAGATGAAACAGTCCATGTGATGTTACAATTTCATGAAAACCATCCATGATATTTGTTATTATTCAGTAATTGTTATGCTGGGATTTAAACATTAACGTGCCAGCACTGTCAGAGGGCAAGTTGGTAAGACACTAATCAGCTGTATCTGTGTCACTTGTCAGTTATGGCGATCGTTTTGAATAGTGCATCATCGTAAATTATGGGATGCCATTTTCTCTTTTCCTTTGCGCATTTTCCTTAGTCTCTAAGAGTTTGGACAAATCTGATTATGGCTGCCATGCAGATACTTACAGTCAGTTAGGAAACCTCCTCAAGCAAATTCAACCATCCAACCACAGCCAACCATGGTGACAAACTTAAATAAACATTTAGCTTAAAGCTACAGTGTGCCAAAGTATAACCTCGCAGAGTCACCGGCATCACTGATAACTCCAGTCTTGCTAAATAAATTTTTGTGTGTGAAATAAACCTTGAAGCTCGTCAAGGAAATTATTTCCACCTGCTTTTAGTCTTTAAACTATAATACAGTAAGTTAACTGGATCCTGGCTCTCCCTCTATACACTGTTTCCATCTATACACATTTAGAAAGTGAAAAATCTCTCTTTTTAATTTAAGAAGGCCATATTAAATATGGTCTCATGTGTACAACTGATTCTCACCTGGCTGTTAAGGCTAAGCTAGCCAACGTACCTTCATACACAGAAAAGGAATTTGAAGCTGACTTTATAATCTGACTGGATCCCGATGATGTATTCCCAAAATGGTGGGCTGTTCCTTTAACACTGCTTCACCTGCTTTGGTTGAGAATATCCACTCTCGCCTGGGCTGCTGTGCAACCTGCAGTTCATCTGTGAGAGTGAACTTGATGGCCCAAACCCAATACGGAGCAGCAAGTGCAAGTCATCATATTTCTTCATAATGGATTTTTTTGCTGTTCTAAGGGGCCTGAGGTGTGTGTTCATGCTAAATTAGATTACTGCCTGCAATTTGTACACCCTTCAGTGATGGCTCCAGTTAGCTGGGAGCTGACAGAGGATGTTAATTGGCTTCTTTACTTGCAGAAGAGAGGCTGTTGATCAAGCTTTGGCATGCAACATGCCCTGGGAGGCGAGACATTTTCACACTTTGGGAGGATTTGCTGACGGTATCTGATTAGGCCACCCTCCGCTATCGTTATTGTGATCTGTTGTCAGATAAGATACCCAAAACAAAAGGGACAGAATCTATTCCATTTTAATAGGATACATTTGAAAATGGACTGATGATCAAATCCATCAGTGGACAAAAGAAATGATTAAATGTCAAGATTGCCTCATTATGACCTGTGACAGGACAAAAGGGCTTGAGATTAAAAAAAAGAAAAATATGATAACCACAACACTGCTTGTGTCAAAGTCACATATGTGCCTGCTAACCAAACTCTTGTGGAGCAGAACTGACAAGAGTAAAACAGAGCATGGAGGAGTGCTAATGGCAAAGAGAGGGCAACAAATATAGAGTGCAGTGAGGGTGTGTCTGATGGATTGCAGATAACGTGGATAATGCAAATGACGGTAGAGTTATAAATAAAGTGAACACAAAGCAGGAAGGTACAGAACATCACGTACAGGTCAGGGCCTGGCAGAGATATTGTGCCATTGTGCTGTTGTTGGAGCAGCTGTCCCACCTGCACTTGTTCATTTCTTTTGTGCAGCTGCTGTCAACACACATCATTTGCATTAACTGATAATCTCTGAGTTTGCAGGGAAACATTTCCAGGACTGACCTAATGCAGTAATATTAGGAGATATGGCATATACACGGCTGATTTGGGCTGTTCTTTTGTGTGCATGAATATGTGATGAGGCAGTTTTGTATGCAGCCAGTTTGAGAATGTTCAGTTGCAAATGAATGCACATTTGTTTATGTCTAAGTCAGTTGTCTTGTACATAATGGGATGTGATGTTACAGGCATATGTGCTGGATGCATATACTTGCATATGCAATGTAAATACTAGTACATTAAAAAAATGAATAATGTGGAAAAAGTTTATGTATAATTTAAATTTAAATAAAAAATGTAAGCCTCTTTTAGACCATAGCTGGAAAGGCATATTGGTAGGGTGTTGGTTGGGGGTGCTCCACTGTGTTTTATCACATCCAAAGTCAATGTAGGTGTCCACCAGGAGATTTTAGAGCAATGCATGCTTCCGTCTGCTGAACAAGCTTTATGGAGATCCCAGCAGGGCTCAGCACCTGCCTACAGAGCCACAACTACTATCCATGTTATGACTGTGAATGAGTGGCCTGAACCCCACAGCCAATATGTGAGATATTGTCAAGATGGAGATGAGACTCACCTGATCTAAAAATACAGAAACCCACATTCAAAGCAACCTGAAGTCCACTAACGTCTCAGTAGTTTCACAAGCTCATCATCTCCATACCATGCTACATCGATGCAGTAATTCATGGTAAAGTAGCCCCAGCCATGTGTTAAATTTATACACTTTTACTTATGTTGGGCAGTTCTGTATTCTAAATCATTTTTGGTTGCCATAATCATCAAAATTACAACAAAAGAAGACAGTTAAGTACATGTCTTTGTGCTTGTTATTATGTCTGTGCGTGCGTCACTATTAAATGGTTCTGCTTTTCTTTTTTTTAACAGGTAAGGTGTGTTTGCTCTGTGTGAGTGCGTGAGCATCTCAGGGTGATTACCTTGGGAGGCTGAGACTGAAAATCCATGCAGCCAAAATGCACACATGCAGTATAATACTCTTAAAACTTAGATCACGTTTAATCCAAACCTTAAAGCAGTGACCCCTCACTATGACGGCAGCACACTTTTCTGGTCTTGCCGGCCTCTCAAAGTGCTTTTTACATTACAAGCCATGGTGACCTGTTCACATGAGCCTTCATGAGCTACAAGATTCAAAACAAAAATGCAAGCTTTATGAAACATCATACCCAAATCCTTATTTCAACAACTGTCATGCTATTAGAAAACAATGTAGGCATCAAATGCTCTCAGTAGGTGTTATTCCACTCATGTGCTTAAGAGCTGTAATACATGATACTGTAAGTGTCTAGCCATGATTTAGTGGCTTTTCTTTCTTCACCAGTTAGTGGTAGAACTTTGCTGAATAGGGAAACTTAATTCATAAACTTGCTGCGACCCACCTACCTCCACTCAGATTTATATTTACAACACAACATATACTGTGAAAACACACCTGCCACAGCAGCCAGACACAACCTCAGTCTAGACAGAATCTGTCATTGCCCCCTCAAGAACAGGGTTCCTTGTTTCTGTCTCCAGCCAAAGCTGAGCCCTCTGTATTTATGAGGGTATTTTGGCATTAAGCAAAGGCAGGAACAGGTTGGTGGAGCATAAAAAGCCCCCTTCATGTATAACAAAGCTGTTCTTTGAAGATTAGCATACTGTCTGCTGCTGGACATGGATTTAGGTTTAGTATGTACTACTAAAAAGATCAAAAATATTGAACATGCTGCAGGCAAAAGTATGTAATAAAAGAATATGTTTTTTGAGTTATTGTGAAGTTGCACATGTTTGGTTTGGCACGTGTGTCGGTATATAAATGATAAAAAGTGGGGAAAAACTGAGACTGTTGATTGTAAGTGGCTATGGCGGTGGCATGCCTCAATTTAAGAAACTCTTTGATTGTGGGAAATCAAGTGTGTTTAAATAGCTCCTCTCAGGCAAAGTCAACTGTAACCTGCAAAAGAATTCCTGAATACAACACGACGAATTGCAGTTTGGATGTAATAAAACAACAGCTGCATTAAATACAGATGTCTATTATCGACATATAATACTAACAAACAAATAATTAAACAAAACATAATGTTACTGTATGACATTCAGCTGAATATTTGTTACATAATGAATTCATACGCTGTTCAAACTTTCTCTTCATGTTGACAGTGAAGGAAACGTTTATTGCACCATGCTGGCTGAACATCATTCAGAAAGAGAAAGCATACCAAAGTACATGATGTGTACTCATGACCTCTGCAGAGATTTTTTAATTATTATAAAGCGATATATAAAAATTTATTGCACTATTATATGATCAAAGTTCACCTTAAAGACATGTTCAGAACAGCTATTAGACTAATTCAGTTTTATTTACATAGTCACCTCAAGGTCCTTTACACTGCAGGGTAAAGTCCCTATGATAATAGAAAGAAAATCCCGACAGTGGGAAGGAAAAACTTCTTTTTAACAGGAAGAAACCTCTGACAGGGAGGGGCAACCATCTGCTGCAGCTGGTTTCGGGTGAGGGGTGGGAGACAGGACAAAATACACACTGTGGAAGAGAGCAAGAGATTAAATGCAACATGGCGTATAAACACAGAGAATGAAAAGAGGTGACTGAAGATGAAACACAAGTGCATGTATTTCCTCCTGTAGTCTGCATATGTGTTCAACAAAGCAGAAACTCAAAGCAGACTCCAAGAGCACTAAGATTGACGATGCATCCATGGAGTATAATTGAGGCCTTATGGATCGTTTAATGAAAGGAGCATTATAATACCTGTACTCATATCACCACACATACAAAATATCAGTCTTCACAGTCTGGCCAGCCAAAGAAATTCAACCATATGGGGCAGCGGGCAAGAGAAGCGGCAGCATGTGTTTTTAGAAGATAAAGCTTAGCTTTGTAGTGCTGCTGCCTTCAGGGAACACTCAGCATCAAAGAGAGGGCCATCAAGAAAAACGTTACATTAACAATGGAACAACTGGAATTTTATTCCTTCATGGATGTCTGAAACCTGTTGTGGTGTCTGTTTTCACTTTTCACAAAGTTAAACATGACAGCATATTTCATGAAGAGTTTTTTTTTGCATGCTGCATCATTTACTGGCCACTCAACCACACTGTGTGATGGCATTTATGAAGGTATAAAGCCTTTAAAATACCCACAGAGACTCACTAAGCATGGCGTGATATTTCCCACAGGGCTCTGTCCTGCCTATAGCTACGGTGACAGGTACTTTGAAGAACGTCCCCATGTCAGCTTCAAGTGATTGTATTTTGCTTTTGTTCTTGGTAATTAAAATGGATTACAGCGTTTTTTGCCGAGCAGCGCTTTCGCACATACATTTCTCTCCAGTGTTGACAGAAGGCTTTGACTTGAGCACTTAAAAGGAAGGAAAGTCAGACGTGCATGCACTGTATATAGCCTCGCGCTGAGTCTTGCATTACATTCACCTTAATTTTGCTAATAAACTTTGATAATGATGACTGTAGTTACATGTACAGTGTTAGAGATGTTTGCTTAAAGCTTACTTAGAAGTGAACTAATGAGCCCTTGTAAGGATTACAAGGTTTTTATGATGATTATTCTTATTATGCCGTGATATGCAAAACCTCAGAATTGAAAGAGGGTTTAATTAATGCTTTTACTGACTGCACGCAGGTCACATATCTTTCATAAAGATCTTTTTAAATGAAAGAAAATTCACTTCATCAGAGTGTTTATGATGCAAGAGAGGGAATAAAAATAATGATATTTAAGGTGTCTTCATTGATTGTCTACTTGAGTCCTGAGTAACATCGAGATCCAGGTCAAAGAATCAAAGAACAAGGCAGTAAACAAACCAGTGCTTAAACTCTAATGTTAAATATTGATAAGAAAAACGCTCTGACTGAATTGCAAATAGCAGCTCCTTCCACTGCATGTTAAAAAAGTAAGATGGCTAATGGAGTGTTACTGCCTAACACTGACCTTGAAGTGACAGTGCCCCTGTTGCTCATCTAATCATGTATACTACAACTCAGGATGACAAGATGACCTAGTGGTTAGAAACACCATCACTAAATTATCTAACACACAATCCCTGCAACATCCATTGTCCTTCAGCATTATGGGGAGACCTATTAAAAGGAGCATTAAAACTAGACTGCCTGGACTTGCTGAACAGGAGCTATCGGAGACATGTAGGCTGGGGTCAACCTTGATGTATAATTTCAGTAGCTCTGCAAAGGAGTGCAGTGACAGTGATGGATATCCCAGGGATAGAGTGAAAGGGAGAAAAGACGATCAGATAGACTGGGGGGGGGTAGAAAAGCAGCAGTTACGGGCAGATATGCAGGGAAAAAAAGCAAACATCAAGAAAAGGAATGAGATGAAAGCCACAAAGGGAAAGACAAAATTAGCTTGAAGCGTTGAATCAAAGCATCCAGTTCTCATCTGTAGCCATTTTTTTCTTCTTCTTCTTCATCTTTTTTTTTTCCAGAGAGCGCTTTGGATAGGGATTACATTGGGAACAGTGCCAGGAAGTCTGAGAGAGGTAGAGAGACACAGGGAGCGAATGGGGAACGAGAGGGGTGCTGACCTACTTTGAATGGGAATCCTAATACAGCATCAGAATCAGCGAAGCAGAGAGGAAAAAAAAAAAGAATTGAAAAGAGAAATGAGATGACAGGAGCTTCTTGCTATCAGAGGCTTTTGAAGCAAATTTAAATTCGGCTGTAATTCTACCACAGAGGACTCTGCTGTCCTGAACGGGCCTCTGTTTTAGAGCAGCTCTTTGAAATCAGTCAACTTTACAGGATTTTTAGGGACTGCTGATCAAACCAGCACCATCCAGCCTTTCTTCATAGTTTGTCTGTATTTGACTTTAAGGGAAATTACTTAGAGAAGCCTTCAGTTTATTTGGTTTCCTCCCATAAACACATACTGTAAGCACCCTAATTATTAATCTATTAATAAGTAAGTGCCATACATCTTTAAAGACAGGTATTTAATACATAGGTTGAGAAATGGTGTGCAGGGAAACAAATATGGACTAGAAAAATATAAAGAAAGCTATGGCCATAAGCCACAGGGACTGAGAAGAAGGATTGTGTTTTCTGGTGAAGGAAAAATAGTCAGAGTACTTTAATATGTGTTCAGCATGGCTAAACACACACAAATCCATGCACACGCAAACCTAGAAGTGTATGCATTTCCACAACAAATGTCCAGCTCTGCACATAATCTGGCCATTTTGTAAAAATAGTGGAATTTTCCTGCATACAAAGGGTCGAAAAATCACAGCTGAATCACAGCTATGCATACAGATATGGAATATGCACAAAATAAAATAAATGTCAGACAGGAAATATGTCATCACCTTCTTGTGTCACATTCAAAGATATGACAAATACCCAAAGAGAGAGTCAGGTTTTTCCTCTGGTTTCTCGTAGCAAAGAAAGTAAAAGGCAGTATGAAACTGAATGTATGTTCTTTGCTTATCCAGTTCATCGATAATAGTTTTTATAAGCTGCTCTGGTAAACCGTTTAACTCATTTGCAGACTCGTCCTTGTACCTGACCATTTCAGAGGTTGTTTGTTCATGTGTTTGATAAGCAACTAACACTGACCTATGACTCACTCAACCATATAAATGACACCTAACTCAGGAGACGAACCTGTCTCACAAAAAACAGTTCCCATTTCTTTAGTTGAATCTCTGAAAAATGCCAAAAATATCACAGTTTGAAAGGCACAGAATAGCAATTTTTACAAGAGCTGTTAGCTGAAAACATGGCATATCTTGGCATGGCAGTGTGCCCTCAAAAAGAAAACAGAAAGTGAACAAATTGGACAAGTGGAGGAAAAGGATGAAGGCTCCCGCTCATCTCCTGTCTACAGGAGATGAGCGGGAGCTGAAAGTTATGTCATTAAATGGGAAAAAAATCCAGCGAAGACCTGACATAGGATCTGAAAAATGCATCTGGCCTTTCAGTTCATCCATCTACTGTTCGCTGAAGCCTCATCAGAAATGGTCTCAGTGGAAGGGTGGCTGTCAAGGAACCATTCTTGTGGAAGGGAAGCAGAGAGAAAAGGCTGAGGTCTGCTTAATTGCACAAGAAGTGGACCAAAAATCAGTGGCAATGGCTCTGATGGAGTGATGCATCCAAATTAGAAAATTTTGGTTTAAATCATCATGAGTTGGTTAGGAGACCAGTAGTGAGTGCCTACAACCAATTGTAAAACACAGTGGAGTCCCTGTCATGGTTTGGAGCTGGATTTCAACCAGCGATTTCAGGGATCGTGTCAAAATTGATGTAATTATGAATGCAGAAAAGTATGGTCAGCTTTTGATCCACCTGGAAAGCTCCTTTTTCTCTTCTAGTCACCTTATCATTAATCAAAATTAAAAAAAACAAAGATGATCTTTCTTTGCTTTACTTTCTTCAAGCAACCAACTAACCCTCATACATAAATGGTCAATATGATGCCCTTACAGCTTTGTTAGTGCCGACTGAGATTATATCTGAAACTGTGTTAATGTACTTAGCTGGATGGAGAGCCTCAAGAAATCAAATAAGGCATTAACATCCATGAGGTCCATTCAATTCATGATTTCTAATGCCTAATGGACACATAATGTAAAACAGACCACAGCATTATCACATTTTCAATTTAATCTCCATCTTGATGATGACAGGGCAGACACTAGAATGATGGCATTATTATGCCAGTGTCTTTACTAAGAGCGGGTGTTTCCATCGACTTCACTGGCAGTTAAGCGTTCCCCAATAATGAATGCATATGTGGCATTATGCATTGATATGGATTTCAGTTTTCTGCTGCTTTTTTCCCTCAGAGTTCCCTGCATCTGACCCATGTTGTGCCAGTACAGCAATCTGTTGTGTTTAAAAAAAAAAATGTGTGGATGAAGATGACTTAAGGGGATGATTTCTCAAATCCCAAGGTAAGTTTAGACAGCCCACCTCTGGAGCTGGTTATGGATTTTATGCAGTTGTACTCTGGATGAGGTGAATTTTTAATTAATTAATTTAACATGGCTTTAAAGACTGACACCGGACCATTTTCTCAGTGTTTTCTGGCAAACCTTTGAGTATCTCCGGAGTGCAGGTGGTCATGCAAATCTTGGCAGCAGGTCGCATCTAAGTAAGTAAAGGAGATGAGCCTGAAATGGAGAGGAACAGTACAGGGTGTGCTCGCTCTGGATGAGTCACCGAGTGCTCACAGTGAACAAATACATGGACACAGCACACTGAAGTGCAGCCACATGCAGTAACAGATGGTTAGCCAAAATATTTTTAACACTATCTTCTGTATAATCGCAGGCAGGCCTACTGTAAACGTCTTTCCTCTGAGATTTACATCTTTCTTTCTGGGCCTGATGTGCAATTTAAAACTTAATGGCTATTTCACATGTTCTCCATTACGTTTATACAATTGCTTAAACATTTATAGCAGCCCTACAACTTTTTAAAACAGCCTTCATTAACACTCAAAGCCAATTGGTTCTAAATGACTACAGTATATGTTGCAAACCTTCAAATGGAACAACAATTATTAGGCTGAAAATAAGCACAGCTACATGCTAGCTCCACCAAACAGGCTCTTTGCAACACACACTTCTCCAACACAATCTGTCTTTACCGAAACACACACACACAGGCTCATTTTCATAAGCTCTCACTCTAAGTGCGTGAGAAGCTTTTCCACACACATTTGGCACTCTAATGTAATTGTCTCATAGATTGTCTGCCCTGCCTCTCACAGACTAATGTGGAAACTTCTATGGTGGAGGAAAAAAAAATCGCCCTTTAGTGCAGTTGCTCATCAGTCTGCATATGGATGGGGGTTGTGTGAGAGAGAAAATGAAAGACAGGTGAAAACGAGCATTGACCACTATTCTCTTGAAAGCAGATCGCTCTCTGTGCTAAAGATCCCCCCCCCTTTCCCCTCCACCATAAAGGTCTGAGAGAAGAAGAGGATGATGTCATTCTTGCAATCGATAGAGCACTTGATGTGATTTCTGCTAAATATATTAGCATCATACACCACAGGAGCCTCTAGGCTGGAGGGTGGAGGGTGGAGGGTGGGGGGTAACATGACTAAGTCTCCGCCCTACACCCATCTGCACATGCTATTGCTATGTTGACATAAGCCAATATGAGTTGTAAAAAGCAAAAAAATATATATAAAGGAAGTTGCATCTCTCACCTAGAGAGAATTTAAGGGTTAACAGCATTTATAACTCTTGGGTGGTGACGTGAATATGAGATAAAGACATCAGATGCTTCAGAGTCGGCTGGGCCCAGGGGGGAGGATAGGATCCATGTGAGCTCATTGTTTGTCTGTGACTTTTTTTTTTTCATGTGCTGAAAATAAAACTGAGTGTGAATGGAACAACAACGAGTAATGCATCATAAGCACATGGCTCTGCCGCAGTAGGAGTCTTGGCATGCAGTGAAAAAGATTTTCATTATCACTGTGTTATGCAAACGGTCTGAAAATGTGGTAGTTTGTATGGTTGTATATGCTCAGCCAGCTTCACTGCCCAGTTTTTAAAGGCAGGCACTGTACACACAAATTGTCAGGTTTTCCATGTCTAGCTGTGGAAGTGTGGGTTGGTAACCACAAAGAATATGATGCAATTAGCAAAAATGATACTGAGAAGTCCGAGGAGGCTTTACCTGCTACTGATTTGATCAATGAGACCCGAAGTTGGCAACCTTTCATGTGAGATCATCGGTGTTGCCAACTTAGTGACATTGTCGCTAGATTTAATGGCTTTTCAGACCCCTCCCATGCCGGGGAAAATGTACATTCCCCGACTGGTTGGCAGTAGTTCCTCGAGATTGTTTGCTGCTGCCAGATGAAATCAGTTACAAACCTCTTTGGGATTGCTTTGGTTGATACCAGATTGCCATGGTTTCCCGTAGTTTTTGATGTTGATGAAACTTGAAAAAGTGCACCACAAGCTGGAAATAAAGAAGGTTCGCCTTCAAAGTAAAAGCTGTACCACAGCCAACATGTTTCAAAAGGTGCAACTTTTAACTTTGAAGACAAACATTTGTGGTTGGTGTTGCACTGACAGTTTCACTACAGAGATGGACAGTGTTTTTAGACAAGTCTATTACTGTACTTCCATTCAACCTGCGACGGCACCAAAATGCTAGCAATGAAAGCAATCACAAGGTGGTTTTTGTCAAGCGGTTGAGGAATACATATTTTTCTCTTGTGAGTGTGTATAATGAAGATTTTCAGTGTGTGTGTGCGTGTGTACTAATGCATCTGTTTCACATAGCTTGCATTGCTTGCTAATATGTGGAAATGCTTTACTTATGTAAGTAACTATGTGGAGGAGGATGACGTGAAACTATGGAGGATTTGGACAATAAAGCCCAGATTGGAGGACAACCAGAAGGCAACAATGCCCAGAGATTACAGAGATCAGTACTCTGCTGGCATCCCAGTATCACCCAACATGTCTCAGCTGTAGGGATAACTGGGGGTCTGGTTTAGGGAATATGGGAAGAACAAGCTGAGGACTTGAATGTGTCTGCTTGTGTGAGACTTACTGCATGCATGGCTGTACTTTGTGTGCTGCTATTCCCCATACACAGAGGTCACTGGGTTTGTTGCTTTATACCTATAACTTTTCACAGTAATATGCAGATTGGGTCACACTTCATCAGGCCTAATTGCAGGTGGGAGAACAGTTTAGAAGCCAAAAAAAGAAAATAGCGACCTTCATGGTGAGCAACAAGTCCCAGTCTCTTTTATGTGTATACAAGTGGCCACTATGTTACAGTCCATAAAACAGCTTAGTGTTATGCAGAACACCTTCATGATAAAAGTGGTTGCATGATTTACTTTCAGCAGGTAGAACAGTGCACTTTGGGGGCAAACTTACCTTCAGGCTTTCTCCAGGTTGTTGTCACCTCAATGTATGTTTCAAGTATCAAATGGCAGAGATGCGAGTAGCCAAATGTTAACCAAATTATGCTAGAACGGTTCAGCTTATTCATTGCAGCAGAAATAATACACAACTGTTTCATTTCAATGAGCTATTACTTTAAATAGAACCCACTGTCGTGCCCTGGGCCGTTTGCCCAGCTGTTGTGTTTATTATTTCCCTGTGTGATCCCTACATGCTTTTTGTTCTGTTCTCCTATGCCCCTGGTCCGTGTTTGTTTCCCTGCTTCCCCATGTTCTGTGCTCCTCTGTGCAGTCTGTGTGTCAAGTCTGCGTGGTTATGTGTTTCCTGTTTTACTTTGAAAGTGTCTTAGTCCCTGTGTGTTGTTTTCAGTTTTGCTTCCTCCCGGTCTCGTCAGTGTGATTGTCTACACCTGCCATGTTTCCCAGCTGTTCCCAATCCTCTTGTTACCTGTGCTGTATTTAAGTCAGTGTCTCAATCTGCCCGTCGTCGTGTTATTAGTCTTGGTCTCCCTGTGTGTTAGTCTCAGTTTCCTGCGTCCTGGTTCTGTTCTCCCCGTCTCGGCTTCCCTCTGTAGCTTCCCTGGTTTTTGGTTTTCCTTTGTTTTGTTTCTTATTTAATAAATTCGCATTCTAAGTTTACCTGGTTTCCAGCGTGTTCCGTTTAGGTCCCTTTTTCCATGTCTGCTCCACCGTTCCATGACACCCTCCCAATAAAGAGACATCATCAGCTGATAAGAGTTTATAATACACAGCAGGGCAATTATGTTGTTTGAAGGCATAAATTAAGCTCGGTTGTTTACTTCTGTTTTCAAGCAGGAAGATAAATAATTTAATTGCACTGTACCTTGATCGCGTTTTAAATCTTTAAATTGTAAACACGTGTTCATATTCTTGCAGATTGCTGTGAAAAGTCTTGAGACACACCTTATTTGTTTACATTGACAGATTGTTGCTTTCTGAAGTGTTTCTGGCATTTTTGGCTGCTTTTTCACTCATCTTCTGACCAGTCCTTGTACCTGACCATTTGTCTGTTTGATATGCCACTGACCTATGAATCACTGAAGCATGAAAAAGGCACCTAAGTCATTGATGAACCAGTGCTGTGTCTACATATAACAGACAGCTTAGCCAAGAACCTAACATAGCCTGATTTTCTAAATCTGTCCTTACAAATTAAAGACTTCTGGTGTGGATATTTAGCAAGATATTGGTAAACAACTCAAAACAAAGTGCAATGTGAAACCCATTTATACATACCTGTGCTAACTGCTGTACTATAACTCACAAGAGGATAAAACAGTGTTTTCAAATGTTTCATGATGACGTACAATTAGCTCGGAAGACTAAGAAATTATTATTTTAGAAATCCTCCTGTGCACCATGATTAGAGTTGACTGGATAAAACTAGATTTTCCACTTCTGGGTAACAACAGCTAATTTCTTTAGATGAGTCACTATACTCTGCTCTACCACCAAATTATGGTTTAAGGGATGGATGGATGGATGGGATGGTGTCCCTTTAAGGTTAATTCACTATTGTCTGCTGCTATAAAGAGATAAGTACAGTTTGCAGTGTATCTTAATCTTGGGTGCTGACCAGAGAGGTCAATAACAGTGTGGTGTAGCCACGGGGCAAGACAGTGAACACTGCCTTTCTTTTCAGACTGCTAGGAGACATCAACAGGGCCGATTGTACTGCAGGGATTGGTGACATCATTCACTCTCTCAGCAAGGCAATCTTTACACACAAACACACACACACATGCAAACCCATCCGAGTAGCTCTAAAAGGAGGTTCTCAGAAAGCAAAAGGTCAAAATGTCCAGTGGGTAGAGGAGGGTGGAAAACTCCATTGACCTACATCACAGACATAATCGACAATGGTCATTTGATTAGTCTTCACGAAAACACACACACAGGCCTACTATCACTTCCCAGTAAACATACTACACACCATGCATCTGTCTTGGAGTCATAATAGACAGCTTGTTATTAGGCATCTCCACCAACCCCCACAGAACTGTCTTCTGGGGATTCACCACTTCAATGAGCCTCTTATCTGCAGAGGGAGACAGCCAGTGCCAAACAAGACTGGCACAGAGAGGGAACAGCGTAGGCACGTGGGAAAAGCATGGGCAAACCGTGGCTCATCTTGTGATCCGGAACAATACGTTTTAAATGGGGAAGCTGGCAGACAGGAGACAAAACTGATAAATGAACGAGGCTAAAAGCCTATAGTGTGGTCCCTTGTGACACTGTGCCCAGGGAGAAAAATAGTTGGATGGGAGTAAAGAAAATTCTTGAGGAGACAGTTTAATGTAAGCTATTTAATTCAGAGATTTAACAAGCAGAAAGTAATTTGATTGGTGGCGCTTTGCAGTAAGCCTTCAATTAATAATCTGTATCCATCATTCTTTAATGTGTAAGCTTAACTTTGTAAAGTCAAATGTAACAATAAATGCATCCTAGAATATAAATACATTTTATGACTTTTTGTATTTATTAGTTAAGTAACAAACAGGCCCAGAATCAATCCTATTTATTCTTCTAATTTATTTGTACTCGTCTTACTTCAGATCAAAGTGAGAGTCATTAGGCTGCAAACTGCTGTCATTGACACTCACAGGTGTTTCTCCTCTTCCTCCTCACACACAGAAGACAGTGCCACACCTGTGCATGTTTTTCAGGAGTGGGCTCACCCCCTTAGTTCCAGTGAAAGGAAGTCCTAATGCTTCAGCACATCAACAGTTGGGAGATGACCCCTTCCTGTTCTGACATGACTGCTCAGCAGTGCACAAAGCAAGGTCCATCAAGACATGGATGAGCAAGTTTGGTGTGGAAGAACTGCACAGGGTCCTGACCTTAACCTGATGGAACAGCTTTATAGTGGAGAATTAGAGTGGAGACTGTGAGGCAGGACTTCTCATCCAACATCAGTGTCTGACCTTACAAAGGCACTTCAAGAAAAAAACCTTGTGGGAAGCCTTACCAGAAGAGTTAAAGCTGTTATAGCTGCAAAGGGTGGACCGACATCAAATTAAACCCTGTGGATTAAGAGTGGGCTGTCACTCAAGTTTATTTGCATGTAAAGGCAGACATACTGCAAATATTTTTTGCAGTATGGTGTATCTGACATCCTCTGGCCCTGAACTGATCCATCCACCATGCTACAACAATGAACATATTCTCTCTCCTTCCTTATACACACAAATGTATAAGAGAATTATAGTTAACCAGATTAAATCTGCATTATCAAACCTCCTATCTTGTCTCTCCTGTCCCTGTGAATTGCATGAAGGTTCTTCAGTGACAATGAGAAATAATTTTTTTTCTTTCTGCAGTTTGGCATCCTTTATTTTCAAATTCAGCCACTTCAGAGAGGGTTGTATGAAAATAAATCAGACGTGCAATCGTTCTACAGCTTGTAACATGAGCACATCCAGATATGCTAGCTGAAGTACAGTATACACATGCTTGGATTTGCGGAAATGAGATGTGAAACATCATATGAGACAGATAACTGATGTGAAATGAGAGGGGCTGACATCATTCCGATTCTCCATTTGAAACTTCGTCCCTTTTTAATATGAGCATTCACTGCTGTAACAGCATACAAATGGGAAAAAATGGGGGGGGGGGGGGGAAAAAAGGCCCCCTT
>VOQJ01014936.1:24179-36135 GCA_015052665.1 Apistogramma diplotaenia
AATGAGCGTTCACTGTTTTAAAAGCATACAAATGGGAAAAAATGGGGGGGGGGGGGCATAATAGGCTCACTTTGTAGGATTATTTAACGTCACATATCACAACATAGATCCCAAAACATGTTTGTTTATAATTCTGTCGCCCACACCGGTGTCACGAAACGGCACATCAAGGACTGCGTGTGAATCCACGGTAGCAGATGTTGTTTGGATTTTATGGCATAACTTTTTGTTTCTTATCTGTTACACTGCTCCCTGTGCACCATCGCGAGTTTCTCTGACAATCCCCACTGTCCTGAAGACCAAACGTGTGATTATCTGTGTATGAGAGGAAACGCTAAGGGTTTCTTCATGCGTGTATACAAAATGAATTTTTTATTTGCGTGTGTGTGGCTGATAAGCGTAAACACGCCTCTCAGACTGTAGCATTTGCCTACTCTGATTACATCTCAGCCTTCTCCAACCCAATCAGTCTTTACCCTGCCTTACTGAAACACACACACACACACACACACACACACACACACACACACACACACACACGCATACAGTATGCACAGACAAAAACACAGATTAAACACTCAAACAGCCCCTGTGCAAGCATGTGATATGTAAATGCTTCAAACACAGCAGATCTGAACCACTCCAACTTCCCCTTGCACTCGCAGTGTCAACAAACAGGCCATTTTGCCCATGTAAATTTAAAACCCAGAGGAAGCTAGATGGAAATCTTGGACAATGATGAGTTCATACTTTCCTGTGTTCCCATATGCTAATGAAAGGCTTTATGTGGATGATTTGTCAGGGGATTTATAATTACAGGGCTGTGGAGGAGGGCTCAGGAGCTGTAATGAGCCATGCAGCCTGGTAGGTCCTCTGACTCAAGAGCTAATGGCTTCGTGCCTCCCGTGGAGTCTCATTCAGCATATATGTGCGCGTGAAAGAGAGTGTATTAGATCAGTCTCTGGGTGAAATATGTAGGACTTGTGAGAGTATTCATTTGAATGTTATCACTTTTTCTCATTAAAATATAGGCTGTTGAGTTATGAAAACAACCTGGAGCCTGCAACCACAAAGATACGCATTAGCATTAACTAAGACTGAAAAAAAAAACGAACCAACTGACCCATCAGTTCCACCAATTAAGAAGAAATTCAAGTTACCAAGATTGGCAGAGTTTTCTGTGGAACCTGTTAGTTTGTCGAGCCTCTGACAGATTTCATTCACACCATACCAAACGTAGCTGCTTACATTTTTTTCCCCATGTGATAACATCATTGTTGATGCAGCATTGTGGCCATGTTTTTGTGCTGGCCAAGCATCGGGTGATGAGTCCCCATGAGCCTGAATGCCATATTGTTCAAACTGCCAAAGACCTCTAAATCACTTTTGTGGTGGTTCCCGCTAAACTAGGAGTCTCCGGAGACACATTTTGACATGATGACATACACGTGGGCTGACACATGAGGCAAAAACAATGTCAGATATGCTATTTTGGGTGGTAATAGCTTTTAGGTTGGTGGTTCATCTGTTTATTCTGTCAGTGTAGGACCATAGCCGATCACAACAGACGTGGAGGAAAAACGGGAGCGTATTCGCCAGTGGAAAGCTTACAGCAGCTTGTGACTTGGCCTTTTAACATCTGTTGCAGACTGAACGACCTTTGTCCTGCCACGGGAGATCTGCACAATGTTGTTTGCAACTGTTTGGCTGCCAGAGAGCGTGGGTTTACAGTGAGAGAGAAAAACGGACTTTTTGGACTTCTTTAAAATTAAAAATAAAGCTTCACTTTGTTTTTGTTTGGACATGACACATTCGCTGCCTCAGAATTTCCCTGTTTCTTTACGACCATTTCCCTTTTCTTTTTCTCCCTTCAGTCTCTCAAACTCCCCTCTTCTTGCAGTAGATGTTTGTGCACCACAGACCATAGTTGGTACACGGATATAAAAATCCCCACACTTCACTAAAAGAGGAAACAAGAGCAGCTTGACTGTCACAAGTCAGAGAAAAGTACTTTTGTTTTTGGAAATGGAAAACAACTAAATTTTCAGGAGAAAAATGCTTAGGAAGGCATTTTTCTGAAAAGAGGAAAGAAGTGTATATACGGATAAGTATACAACCATACACCCGGACTTAAGATAGCGGCACTTCCAAAGCCTCTTACAGTGAAAGGACACATGGGTCCTCGGTCACATGCACATGAGCAGTCATTTGACAAATGGGTCTCTTAGATGGGACTCTGCTACATCACTCTATTATTAAAATCTGACCACTAATTAAACAATGGAAGGAAGATACCGAGTTAATATTCAGCCAGTGGCACTAAAAAGAAGAGGATTATAAGGGAAAAATTACAAAGTGCTTCAGTGAATATAAAAAGTTTGTGTCTTTGGGGAAGTTGTTCCCATCCCTTTTCTTCCATGACCTTTAGAAAGTAGAAACATCTACTTACAACTGATCCTTGCAGAGACGGTAAATGGTCTGTATTTATATGGCACCTTTTAACCTAAGAAGTCACACAAAGCGCTTTACAAAACATTTCTTATTCACACATACTCACAGACAGGTGGCTGGGGAGCTTCTGTGCACCAGCTCCTCACCTGCTATCAGGAGCAGCTTGGGCTTCAGTGTCTTGCTCAAGGACAGTTTGATATGTGGAAGCAGCTATTTCACTTCATTCATGCACCTGTGAAAACTGAGCAGGAAAAAAAAATACCTGCAATAGACCAGGCGACCGAGATGTACCCTGCCTTTGGCCCTGTGACAGCTGGGGTGAGCTCCAGCCCTGCATATTCTCACCACACGAGGCCAGGCTGTTGTGCACCCACTGTGTAAGTGTAGGGTCTGACAGTGGGTCCAAGGATTTCATCCCGATACCTAACAGTAGTCACGGTGCTGTTGCTTAGCCTGTAGAGGCCCTCTGTGTGTGTGTGTGTGTGTGTGTGTTGCACTGTTTTCTTTTCTTGGTTGTTTGCACTAGTGTTTGGACTTCTGAGGAAAGGTAAGCTTTACCTTCATAGTTCCTCCTTACAAGGTGTGGCTTCCAATTAAATGACACTAGTGTGTAGGTAACTCCAGTCTTGTTGTTGACGGCTAAACCTTATATCTTTCAGGGTGATGCCATTAATCAACTCAGTTTGCATTGATGAAGTAAAAAACTGGTGACTGGGAGGCATTTTTGTCTTATTTTGTAAAAGGTTATTAATTTAAAGTTATTATGTCAAAAGTCTGGCTTAATAACTTGAAATCTCAAGTTTCAATAACCCCAATTTTTTTGACTTACAGATGGCTTCCACACCCTTCTCTCTCTGTCTGCCTTGGATTCATCCATGGAGATCATTAATTGGATTAATCCACTGTAACTTTGCCTGCTTCACTAGCCAACTTGCTAAGCTGCCTGCAACCATCTCCCCCTGCCTTCGATACACTCACCAGTGTACTTAAAAAGCTCATCACGCGAGAGCTCTTCTTGGCACTCTGCCGGCCGTTAACTCTATTGTTACAGCTGAAGCAATTGCCTGTGTTCTGCATTTGGGTTTGTCTTGTCAGTTACACCATGTGTAGCTATGTCTGCTACCTGAACACTTATGAAACCCCTTTTCCATGCCATAATTATGTTATTTTGAAGCAGGAAATGCAGCGCGACACATCTGAAAAAGCCTGAAAATCCATTCGCTCAAACCTAAAATCTCACATGCAAATGGGAATTTGGAAACCAGCAGGTCAGAATAACCTGATTTGAGATATTCAGATCAGTGCTGCCCGCTTACGCCACACATGTCGAAAATTACATTTGAATCAATCGGTGATCCTTTTCAATTGTACTTGGCAATCAGCTCCACGACTGAACCTCCCTCTAATGTCAATAATAACCTGATTTCACTTTTTTTCTTCACCTTGCTGCAAGGACACTCTGCAAGAATCACAGAGGTTTTACATACATTAGAATACAGAAAGCCTCGTGGCTTAACGTCTTTGGTTACGAGAGCAGTGGAAATGTGATCTTAGCAAAACAGTGTGTCAGTCAAATGCATTGTCTACGATTGGGTGTGCCGTGTCTTTCTTTTTTCTTTTTTTTTCACACAGTACAGTATGGATTATATTTGCATTTGTCCCCCAGAGATATTATACTGTGCCAGGAAAAAAGGTAGAATCCAGGAGGTTTTCTCAGATGATGGCAGGTATTATATAGGAACTGTGTTATATGTTTCTTTTAAATTGATAGACATCTGATCATTTAAACATTCTTTGTAAAGGTCTTAACTGTGTACATATGTGGGGTTTAAGAATAAGTCTAATATTATATTAAAAACTACTAAAAACTTGGGCTTTTCCCCCCAAACAGAGCAGTTTTATGTACTGTAAGCACACTGGTCTCCATGTATTGTTTGGAGCTTCTGCCTGCTGCAAAAAGAACCCAAGTTCATGAATAGTCTGCTTTTTCTTCTGTGCCAAGGAAAACATCCAGGCCACATTTACCATTGCTTCATAAAACCCAGTGCCACATTCTCATTTAAAAGTTATAGCCAATAACTAGATGCAGAAAGCCTAACAATGTTTCCTTTCTTCATTACAATGGAAAAGGGGGGGGAAATTAAATAGCAAATAGAACCATGTAAAATAACATGCTGATCTTATACTTATTTAAGCAAAGTTTTAAGCAAAAACGTATGTATTTTGAGTCATTGCACAGCTCAGATACTGTTATAATATTTACCATACTGTACACCCCTCATTTCTTTATACTTTTCTAGGAAAATGGCAAATGGGTGCAGTGAATTAATTGAAACATGTGCAAACATATGTTGAAATGCAGTCTAAAAAACAGGGGAGGGGGGGAGAGATTCACGCATTACTGAGGTAAACTTCTTAGTGGCAGACCCCTGGGTGGACATGATTTGCCAAAAATAGAATCTTTACAACTCTAACCAGCTCATAAGTCAATATTTGGTATGACCATCTCTAGTTTTCAACACAGCCTGAACTCTCTTAAGGAAATTTGCTTGGAATTTTGAGTAGTCTTCAGGAACAGTTTGAGATTTCTTTAAGGACATTCGAAGCTCTTCTTTGGATGTTGGCTGCCTTTTGTTCTGTTCTCCATCGAGATGATCCCACATTGCTTCAACAAGTTTGAGGTCCAGGCCCTGGGGAGGCCAATCCAGGTATACCTCAGCTTTTTCACCCCATTTCCCCTCCTTAAGAGAGGCTTTTTGGCAGCCACTCTTCCACTGAAACCATTTATGGTGAGACTTCAGTGAACAGTAGGTAGATCAGCTGAAGTGCCAGATCCATCTCTCAGGTGCTGTGTAGGGTCTTTTTAAGGCCATGACTTTCCAGTTTCCCCAAATGTCTCGGTGTAGTATATCGAGGAAGTTGCAAGTCCACGTTAAAAACAATTATGAGAAACCGTCTCCTTGGAGATGGAAAGAAATGAAGACTGGCTCAAGACTTGTGCACAGCGCTGAGAGGCCTTTAAAAGAGAATATGAATGAAAACAATAGAAGATCAACAGAAACTTGACATGGATAACAACTGTAACAAGGGGAGCATGGCTCAGTGAATGGTAAGCTATTGATCTCTCAGTTATTGATCAGCCGTTTTCAGTCTGAGCCTTCTGACAGATAATCTTCTGTTTCTCATAGCATATTGATTTTCCACTGTAATGCCTTGTGTAGCATGGGGCATTATTTCCAATGGGCTTAAAGGGCACTAGTAAAATTAAACTTTATTAAACTTTAATCACCAATTTTGTGGACACAGTGACCGGTGTGTAAAAGAAAGCAGGAGAAAGATGGATGATAGAAAAGTATTGGGACAAGCAGAAGAAGCAGATGCCATCCATACCTTATTAGTGATGACTTTGAGGCCAATGTCATCACAGGCAATGGTTAAGTTTAAGTTTGGCAATTGTTCTTCCTTTAATATGTC
Source organism: Apistogramma diplotaenia (assembly GCA_015052665.1). Classification (NCBI taxonomy): domain Eukaryota; kingdom Metazoa; phylum Chordata; class Actinopteri; order Cichliformes; family Cichlidae; genus Apistogramma; species Apistogramma diplotaenia. The sequence continues at coordinate 30,105 of VOQJ01014936.1, forward strand.
AACAAGCCCTTGGTATGGCTTTTTAACTTTATATAATGCATAAATCAAATAAAGTACAGCATTAACATGTAGCCTGTATCTCCTAGGCTCAAATGAAACAGTGAGAATTGGGCACCTGGACTTTCTTTTCCTTTTTTTCCCCTACATCTCGCAATAGACAAACATCCACTTTCCGGTAGGTCGGGCAATTTCCCTAAGTAAATTAGAGGCATTGTTTGTTCTACCAGCATAATCACTGGAAAACAGCCACACTTGTTATACAATACATAAAGTGGAAGGTGCATGTGGGAAGTAAATGCAATTTGCAGAGCCAGTTGCTCAACAGAAATACCAAGCAACATGGAGAAAGTGGGATGATAAGTAATCATTAGCAGGATTAGAAAGAAGCACTGCAAGAAGTGATTAGGTCGCACATTCATCACACTTGTGATAGCAGTGGGGTTTCAAATAGTGCGACCATTGACTGAGAGTCGGAATATCTGCCTCTCAGTCCCGGGTGATCCTACGGATGCTGATAACGCAGACGTATCGCTTCAAAAGTGGGCAGGACCTTTTCTGGGCACCCACAAAGCAGACCATCAAGAGGACAAAATTAGAATGCACACTTAGCAAGGCCAAAGGTAACGGTCACTGAAGTGAGTGCTACAGCTGTCTAACTAGTAGAAAATTTCCATGCATGCATCACCTGTTAGTATTAGTTTTGCTCTTTGAAAGGTGACCTTAAGTCAGCAAGTCCTCAATTAAACGCAGCTTTGGGTCATAATAACCTGCTTGCACAAGTGAGGTAAGGGCTTGTTTTCTTGCAGTTTTTCCAAGAAATCCGAAATATTTTTAATGGGGGTTTCTTTACAGAACACACCGCACATACAGGTGCTGACTTTTACCAAAGTAAGGGCAAAGAAGGTTGACAGGAAGAAATACTTTAGCCCGCTCTTTCTACAGCTGCGTCCCCATGAAATGATGTTTGTGCCGTGCTCATCTGCAGCAGCAAATACATTTTGCAGAAAACAGAATGCCTGATAAATTATGATGTCTATCAACATAATGAGGAAATATTTTTAATTTCCTTTCTCACTTTGCAGGGGTTGCATAAAGCTGATATTTCAGGTATCTGCAAATTGATCACTGATGCAATTTTCTGATGCTTCATATTAGTCACACTTCACACAGCTGCGATCAGCCAGAAGAGATGAGGAGTGAACGAAAGAGATCAGGTTTCTTTTTCTTTTCCATAGTGGTCTTCATTGTTAAGTAACCCTGACAAAAGTGATATGACTTGAGACAGTCTATCACATTTTATGAAGGTCCCACTGGCGCTACAGAGGCTAATACACCACTTCATGCATGCAGCTGTATGGTACTCCAGGTCCTGCGAACAGACTCATATGTAAAACTGGATGAACCTTAAAAATGACTGAAGCACAAGAATTGCCCACAGCTCTGAATATGAACCGCAGTGATCAGAGTCCAGAGTCCTGTTTTTGTGTGCAAACTTTCCTCCCTGCACTTTTGTGCAGAGCAGCAACATTAACTAAGAACTCAGTAACATGTCAATGTTATTACAAGCAGACTTTTTTTTTTATTATTGGTGTTAAAGGCAGCCAACACAACAACAAATAAGTTGTGAATTCTCTTGTATTACTACGAGCCAGAATCTGAGGGCAATAACAACGAGCTCCTGCTGTGGAGGCCGAGGCCGGGCGCTGGCTTGTAATCAGCTGATAAACTTGACTCCTAAAGAGCCGAAGGTGTGGACACGATATGAGACAAGAGCTACTCTTATGGAATGCAAAACTGTGCAGTACTTTTCCATGTATGTTCCCACACTATTTCCACCGTGTACAGCTTGTAAAAGGAATAAAAAGACCTAGATGGAGAGACTCAGGCTGGAACATATGCAAAAACATAACCAAATATCCAAATTTAATAGCTCAAGAGCTGGTAGGTTTCCCTTCTGCTTAAGCTGTAGGGTTGTTTTTTTTTTATGACAGTGGACCTTTCCCCTCCCTCCAGGATCTGTAGTAAAAAAAAAAAAATTGTCAACATTTGCAAAGCACAGGTCAACTCTTGCCTTATCACCGAGCACTTCATGGCTAACAGCATATGTCACAGCAGTAAACAATCCAGTCAATCTCGAAGTGGTAACCGCACTTTTCCATGTGTTTTCCACTGCCAATGGGAAGGCGTTTTTCCATTTACAAGCGGGAAAAGGAAGATGACATTTACAGAAAATGTTCCAGGATGGATTGAATTCCATGCTTTTTCATACATTCTGCACACTAAAAAAAAACAAAACAACAACATAAAAGTGTTTCCCATTCTGGGATGATTAAGTGTCGAGTTCAAATAGATCCTAAAATCATTTACTAAAGGAAAGAAGAGCACAGCACGCTGTACCCCCACATCATCATCCAAGCCCATCCTGGGATACCAGAGAATATTTTTGCAACTATCATCCCCCTTCTCAAACCTCTAGGCGACAATCACTCCCACATGCAGAGGAATACTGCATAGACTGTGCAAATAAACAACAACAATGTATTTAGCTTTTTTTCCAGGAAGGGAGATACAAAGTTATAAATAGGACTACTTGTAAAATTTTCAGTATTGCATGTGTTGTACATTAGCGAGATCTACCACATGTGGTAATCCATATACTAATTGTCTTGAATTGGTAAAGTAGCCTCACAGATGAGAGGAGGAGGAGGGCAGGAAAGTATGAGGAAGAGAAAGTAGCTGAAGGGGGTTTTAAACAATCGGGCCCTGTTATATAAAAGAAGCGTTATCGCAGTGATTAAATGGCCTTCACTGTAACAGTCCTTTGTAATGGAGATGTGTTCCATTGTTGCTTTATGCAGTGTATGTGACTATACACTGTGTGCAACCATGTGACATGCTCCCATGCAAAATGTGCATGTGTGTGTGTGTCTCGGTCTTCCCCCTGTCATCCATCTGTCCCTGGTGAACTATGTATGCCATTAAAGGGTGGCAAGCCCTCAACCATTAATGTAACAGGATCAGGCCACTGAGAGCCTTCTGCATATGCTGTACCTGCTGCAGATATTCGCTCAGTATCAATGCACCCTCTAACTCTTACGAGAAACCATTGACCGTTCAAAACACTCCACCAGTTAGTTATTTTGAAAATGTGAGAGTGTATGAATTCCTTGCATGAAGAAGAAGAAGAAAAAAAGGGGGGGGGGATCAAAGTCATGACAGCAGCCGTCATGCACCCCTGCAGCCCCCTTTCTTGGCAGGAAGTGAAACAAGGAGGAGATCAGCGCAGCGGCAATCCTGTTTACCCCTGAATGTCACCCACACGGCTCTGGATTTTGTTTCCCAAAGGAAAAGGGAAAATGGAAGTCTCCTTGTTTTTTTCAGGGGGTTTTTTTTTCTGCCGTTTTCTTACCCAAGAGGCAGTGCTCACAGCCAGCCACATCTCTTCCAGTAAGCTATAATTATCACTAAACTGACGCAGATTACTGGAGGAGGGAGCGTGTGGGAGAAACAGCGGTGAAGGTTTCGAACAATGCCGGAGAAAATGATAGCCTTGATATTGAGGTCACATAATAAAGGCAAATAGAGCCTAAATGAGTTGATTCTGTGGCTCACAAAACATTCCCCGTACCAAGCCATCGGAGACGGAGGAGGTTTTGTCCTTGGCTGTTATTAGCATTTTGCACATGATGTGCTGTTAGTAATTACATTTGCCATTGAAAAAACAGTTAAATACTTTGAACAGGCAGAGCTGGGGAAACGAGGGCCATCGTTATCTGTCTCTGTTGTGCTCAAGTAATGAAATTGCTGTTGATTGAATTAAGAATGTGATGAATGACTACTTGTGCTAGCCTTTAAGGCATGAGGAGGCGTGAGCAAATGGGCTGTGGGCCATATTTGGACAGCTTTGGGCCAAATGGTGTTACATTTCCACATGGCTCGTGTAACATGGGAGGCTATTTGCTGTGAAGGGCAAGAGATCAGCGCTGTTGTGAAAACGGATCTGAGACGGACCGTGTTGGATCTGACACGAAGCACATGTGGTTCTGCAGTGGTGGACATCGTGCAAACAATGGTGCCCAAACACAGTCTTAGATAAGCGTGAACACAAACAATATCTGGCTTAAGAAAAACCTCCAAACATGTGGAACCAGACTCAACAACGCCCCCCTCGTCCGTCCAATCACCTTTTAGAGTGTATTTTTCTCAATCACCTTATCAGAGTGGCTGCACAGATGTATACACAGAAGGAACAAGGAGTTGTCTTGACAAAGCAAGCGCTGAGGCCGCTCCTCTCCTCTGCTATCGCCAGGTATTTCTGGATTTTTATTGGCCTGCTCAGGAGAGGGCTTGCAACACCTCCTGAAGGTTCAGTGACCTCTGCTCCCCGTGTTGCTATAAAAAATGAGCAAATGACTCAGAGGACAGCCAGCTACAGTGACTAATAATGCACTCCAATTATGCTGTGTTTTTGGCACTCATTGCTTAACTGTCTGCACACAGAAGTGTTGTGCATGTGGGTGTATTGTGCACACATGGAGACTTGGATTCTAGCATCAAACTCTTTAATGAAAACAACTCAAAAATTGTTGGCCCTCAGGGTTGAAAACAGCCCGAGGTTATTTTTTGCAAAGACTCACCTGGGAAGTGTGGAGCAGCGCACCTCTCACGGGATCTATATATGTGTACATGCGCATACCAGGAGGTGAAAGTGGAGGTTAAGTCTACACACCTGCATCCTTTTTATGGAAGCGAAAACATGAAGCAGACAGTCCAGCGTTTGTGCAGCGGGGAAGGCTGTGACAAGTCGTCACCTACAGCGTATACAGTTGGCTTGGCAGGACCTCAAAGTGTACATATGCACAAATGGCATGGCAACATGGCTGCCATTAGTGGACTCTGTCTGTTTGTGTTGAGGTCTTTCCAGTCAAAACTGTTGCTGTGAGGAAACCGTTTGACTTTATATGTTAGAAATTTGTTTTTCACAATGTAAAACCATCATGGGAGTAACACCACACAGAATATATGCTGTACACAGTGCACATAATAAGGTATTAGACCGTATATCTATAAGTATCTATATCTATTCCACTCTATAAGTGGAATTGCTAAGAAATTCAGATCGGCCGATTCTTTGATTCAACCTTTTTATTGGTCTTCATGCTGTGTGAATTATGCACCCTTTAAAGAGTCAAATTGACATTGTCCTTGTAGTTATGAATCTCTATTATCTTGTTATTGACTCAAGATGGTCACAATTTACTATCCTTCCAGGAGCTTCACTATAAAAGAGCACCTTCCCAAGAGCATTGCAGGATGGTGAGATCTCACAATTTTGCATGACTTTCTATTCGTGCAGCCAGAGGAATTTTCCACACATATGATAGAAATCTATGCGTTACCGCACAGAGAAGGAAATAGGTTCAGATTCACTATAAAACGAATTTATATGTTAATGATCTTTTTCTTTCTACGAGAAAACCATAAGCCAGATATATCTCAAAGGTTATAAAACGATTCACGTTTTACAGACGACATCTGTGGTAACTGCGCCATGATCCTAATACAACATAGCAAATAACTTACAGCAGAAGATTCTGCATTTATTCAGGGCAACGACCACAGCGCCTCTCTACACACACGGACTACACGATGCTAGTTTTTCTGATAAGATGTCAGATCGGGTGATTATAGACTTCTATATTCTCGCCACGCAGGGCCCATAGTGATTCCATAGTAATCAATCCATCTTTCAAGGCTTGATGAGGTGCTGGTACACGCTGCCCACAACAAGTATGTAAACAAGTAAGAATCCTGTGGCTCTGTGTGATTGCTGATAAAGTCAAGGAAACTCTTGGTTTTTTTTTTTTGGTTTTTTTAATTCGTTTACAAAGCCAAGTTAAGAAAATCTCAAGGAGCATTACAAATAAATATACCTTACATTTCCTTCCTCCCTCCCTTCTGTCCTTGGGCGCACCAGTTGGATTAACAAAGAGCCCCCTCCCCTCTCCCAAAACAAACCTTGTGATGAGAA
>VOQJ01014937.1:3522-14198 GCA_015052665.1 Apistogramma diplotaenia
GGAGTCACCAGCGGGAAAGATAAAAATGAAAAAACCCCCAGGGATACAAACCCCCCCAAAACACCCCCCCCCCCCAGTGCAGAAGTATATCCAGCACCCCCCCCCCCTTAAAATGATGTGAAATTGGGTCAACACACACTACACAAACAAGGCACAATTACAAAATTTTCATCTCTGTTTGCTTGCTGCCTAAGACAAGGGTGACACACACGGGCAACAAATGGTATCAGTCCAGTGAGAGCGCTGAGCGGAGTCCCTGACAGGGTGCCCCTTTGCTTTTAAAAATGATCATTTTCTTTATGCACAGCGTGGCAAATGGCACCTTTTCAGACATCTGCTTGCGCATGTTTAAAAAGTGCTGCGGTGTAAAGGTTAACAAGAAGCCTTGATATGCAGGCACACATCGGGAAGAGCTATGCTACTGCATGAATATTTGCTTCATCTTTTCGTGCTTGAGTCCAAGCCGTGTGTCAGAGGCCAGGAGCTCATTTTAATTGCTAATGTCTTCCAAGTTTGACCTGTGGCTGAATGATGCACATCCTTTTCCCCTCCCTGATGTTGCCACGTTTTTTTTTTTTTGTTTTTTTTAGGAGTTGCTCCTCTGCACATCACAGACCGATGTTTTTACCGCACCTCACGTTTGATGTGATACACAGTCATCTGTAGCTCCTGGCAGCCAGCTCTCAGTCTTGCACGCTACAGGGCTCGTAATGCGATGATGCCCATGAGTGTGACCACAAGTAAATGACTTTTCTCAGCCAGTTTCTTCATCTGTTGAGACATACGGAGCAGAGTGCCCCCCCCACCACCCACCCCTCACACACACACCCCTCACACACACAACCCTCTTCACAGTACATGGGTGCATGGTGGAAGGGAAGCAAACTCAGATTTATTGACCAGCAGGGAGTGTGTCAGCAAGAGCAGATTTTGTTGAAGGAGAAGGTGCTATCTTACCCGAGAGCTACAGATGGATATGCTGTGCTTGTGTGACTCGGGTGAACCTGCTACATCTGAAGTGATTAGAGAATCTGTTTTGTAATTGCTATTGTTGGAATTCAGCGTGCAGATGCAGTCAAATAAAACGTGCGGCGAAGACAGAGGCAGATTGTTGCAGGGATTTGCATTATTGTTCCTCGAGGCACCGTAAGACATGATGCCGTAAAATGCAAAGCGGGCGCGAATCCTGAGTGATTAGAAATTAAATGAGGGTAATGTCTCCCATTGTGCTAAGGAAAAGAACTCACTTTGATTTTTTTTTTAAAGCGCTGGCTTATATTTTGTATGCAGAAGGCCAATATTCTCCCCATAAAATACTTTTAAAAATATCTCCAGTGTGTTTTGGAAATGATTCAGTATGCAAAAATAATGGTGTTACCTTCCACTTCACTGAATGTCCCTGTGAGAGAGCTTGTTTTGGAGATGTCAATAAGTGCTGAGATCCACCACACAGGTCAAGTGGGCACAGGAGTGAGGCGCGATGTAACGCTCCGATGATGATAATGATAACAGCTGACAAGAGGTAATCACCAGAGCCCTCTACGTACACCGAAGCCTCGACCAGGACCGTGTCAGTCATGACCAATAAGCTCTGAGGGGAAATTTACAGCTTGGCTCCACAGAGTGACAGATGATGAGAAGTGGAACAGCGAGAAGGCAGCGCAGGGTTAATGCAGACACAGTGAGATGTATGCACACACTTGCTCCCCTCAACTGGCTCAACCAAAACATCTTTCTGTGGCGGGATAAAGTAAAGAACTGTAGTCTTTTTGAAGCTGCTGAGTGTTTTTGTCACAGCTTCCAAGAATTGTACTTGCCTTAGTCTTTTTCCATTTAATGTGAAATCCAATCATTTCCCCATTTTTGTGCGTGAGAGCAGATTAATCACAGTAACTTCATTCACATAGGAATAACGTTACCACCAGACGCCTACTGATTTATGCAAATGTCTGTGATTGTCACTGATTTTCACCCTGTGCACGTTCCCTCCTTTAAATGTAGTTTATGTCAAAACCTCCAAAAGCACAGTGGTTTTTATTACTGTATTTTGGCTGAGACAGAAACGTCCTGACAAGAATGATCATGTGTGAAATGCACATCCCCGTAATTTATTTAGGAAGTACAACTGCCTGCCAAGGCGGCATAAAACATTTTCAACAAGTGCATTATGAGCAGAGCAAATTATCGTCTGCTGTTTGATGAAAGACTGCAGGAGCTTGAACTCTTGTTGCACAACAACCCAGCAACAATTCAAGTTGTTGTTGTTAGATCATCAGAGGTCGGGCTGGTTTATTTACGGATTTTTTTTCTCTGTCTTTTCTATTTGGTGATTGAGCCATTGACTGCTTGACAGTTTTTCATGAAGGCTAAGATAACCTTTATAAGAGAGATTTGCATTTTGCACGATTTGGCACACTTCTTTCTAAATGAATTCATTTTCCAGCTGGATGGGAGGGCTGGGGCGGAAGATATCGATGCACATGCGACAGATCGATATAATCAGCTGCCTCTCCGGTGAGTCTCTTATCTTGTAAATGGACTCCACCTCCACCTGTTGGTCTGCAGCTGGTGATGATGGTCGCCGCTGTTCCCCATCTATTGCAGGTTCAGGGTAAAGTGGCTCTCTAACTGTGAGTGGATCTTTAGAGCAGAAAAAGGATCGCCGCCACCAGATGCTGTCAAAGATGCTAAAGTTGGAGTATGTCTCTGTGAGGAAATATGATATCAGGACTGCCATAACAGCAACCTGGCCAGAGAGACGGGGAAATACTAGAAAAACGAGACCCAAAATGTTCGAGTGAGTGACCTGATATACTTGGGCACTTGTGTCAGAAGCACTGAAGAGGTTTTGAGCTTTGGAATCTCCATGAAATCTGCATGTTTGTATAGTACTGCAGCCCCTGTTGGAATAAAACTTGAATGCATATGTAGCTGAAGGTTGTATAACATGTAATGTCACCTTGCTCTGACTCATTTTCACCCACTCTCCAAAAATCGTATATGTCTTTCACACTGTCCGTGACCTTTAAGATTGACAGGCAAATCTCCCAAATGTCAGAATCTTCTAAGAGCCTAAAGCTTCATATTTGGGGCGGCTGTTCTGGAGAGGCACCCTGTCTGCAGGTCCTGAGCTACTCATAAAATGTCAGAGATTATTATACACATTCAAGACCTGTAATGGTGCTAAAGGAGGATACTTTTTTTTATTTATAACTTTAAAAATGCTGTGCGTCTGTTAAGTCCTGTATTTATTGCATCATCTAGCAGTGGAAGGGAATTAAAGTATTAAATGCCGGGCTTTTGATCGAAGCTGGCAGAGGACTAAAAGGTATTTTTGGCCTTTTAAGGCAAAGGCATTGAGTAGCCTGATTTTTGGTTGTGATCCAGATAAGCTGAGAAACATTGCTTAAAGGTTATTGGCAAAGACAGTGAGTGCACTTTTCCTGAATCAAGGTGCCAGGTAAAGTGTAATATGTGCAGAGGGAGTGGAGGCAGAGAGGAGATCTGCATGACTGCATGTAGTTCTTGCACACTAATTCTTGTCTCTTGACATCTCTGTATGGAATTTCAACCGCACACTTCCAGAAACGGAAGTAATTCAGCTCCGACCATCTCTGCCACGGGTCTGCCTTGATTGCAATTATAAATGTGATGCTTCAGGTGTTGCTTTTGTCACACACATTCATGAAACAACACCATCCACGCAGCTGTTGCCCTGGTAACCTAGTGTTTTCGGCTGAAGATGGTGGCGATTACTGGAAACCAAAGGTCCTGAGGGGTGAGAGTGAGATATGTTAATAGTCTCTCCTTTCTTTTGTTTTTATGTGCACCTAAGTAAACCGTGCGTGTCATTGGGTCCTGAGGATGTCACCGTCTTCAGTGCTGAGTGTTGTTTTTACTGCATCGAGTGGGACGGTGCGTAGACCATCGAGATACAGGCGATCACTGTGAGGGGCGTGCATGCTTGTTGGTTTTTCTGACATCCTGGTGTTGGTGTTTGCTGCACTAATCCTGCTGGCCGTTCTTTAATGCATATTTTTGATTGAGCAATCAAATGAAAAAATAATGAAACCAGAATAATCAAACGCACAAGAGCAAGGGCAAAATCTGACTGTGCCCTTTCATCTAGATGGGGCCTGTTGAGTTTGGGCTTTAAACCAATTTAAATGGCTTCGTTTTATCTAACAAAAATGTGTACGTGCAAATGACCCACAGATGTTTTATCTAACCTTTTGCTGCCTCAAGGCTTGGCACTGACCTTAAGATAACACTTACTGTAGGTCTCGCCTGTAATATTAAATAGGGTGGAAAACAGTAGTATTTTAAACATGTATTAGTTAACAATCCTTTCTACCCTCACACTTAATTCTTTTGCCTGTGTTTTGTGATAATAAAATGTCTGCTAAGTACAACACAATTTTTAAGATGATGTTTTGGACTTTAAGAACCAGCACATTTGACGTTTGATGAATCTTATTTAAAAATAAGCTTGTTTCATTGTCAGGCTGGTGGTCAGCACTGCTGCTTCACAGCAGGCAGGTCCTAGGTTCGAATCCGCCATCTGGCCCGGGCCTTTCTGTGTAGAGTTTACATGTTCTCCCCCATGTTTGTTGCCTGCTGCGGTTTCCTCCCACAGTCCAAAGACAGTTCGTAGGTGATTCTAAATTGCCCGTAGGTGTGAGCGTCTCTGTGTTAGCCCAGCGACAGGCCGGTGACCTGTCCAGCATGTACCCTGCCTCTCGCCCTGACACCTGGGATAGGGGCCGGCCCTCCCACAACACGGAAGAAAATCGATAGATGGATTTCTCATTTATGCTCTTCTGACTCTGCTCAGATCAGCTGGTTGTTGTGTTTGTGGTTTTCCAAACAGGTGTGGCCAACGGGGAAGCCGCAGAGCGCCATCTCATGGTCAAACTAACATTCACATCATGGTTGAAGAGTGTTCGTGTCGCGTATTTGCTTTTTCCCCCGTTTTACTTGCATGTCATCTGCTATAATTGCCGACACTGACATATTGGCAAATAGCTAATATTGGCCAATATATCAGTGCAGCTGTCATCACATTGACTGATAATTTAAAAGTAAATTCCTCAGAGCCCTTGTAGATAATGTACAGGTTGAAGTTTATTCAATGAGCCACGTTCAGAAGTCTTCATGACCTTTTCTCAAAGCCATCTGACTGTCAAACATGTGCTGTCTATCTGTATGGCTTGTTTTGGTGTGTGTTGCCCTGTTTTGGTGATATTGGCTGTAGAAATGTTTCTTTACTGTAGTGGGACTGGATGCCATTTATTTTGTGGTGCTCAGAAGATCATTTGAAAAAAATTGCAGCAGTATCTGTTTCTATAAATCATGACCAGGTTACTGAAATACAAATCATCCAACCTTCCTGTGAGCGGCTGAATGTGGGAAGTGTTGTCCTTCTAAGAAACTACATCTGGCAGTCAAAGAAAGCCTGCATCTAGCCACCATTAAAGCCCATTTGAAATCACTTACATCCTGCCTGAGTGTCAGAAGCATGAGCATCTTGACATGGGTAGCTGAACCCTTTCTTCTGCAGAGTGATATGGTTTGCGAGTGTTGTAGTTCAGTAGTTTCTACATGAAAGTGGTCTTGTGTGTTTAGTTTTCTTTTTTTAAAGAAACTAGGTCAAGATTTCTAGAAAGAGACATTGTTGCTGAGTTTTTCAAATGTAACTTTTTGGTGCTTTGAGCTCCCCGAGCAACTACCATCAAGTTCTATTACATCTCTACAACAGAGATCTCCAAAACTGGGCAAATCACAGCAAAACCATCTAGATGGATAAATAGCACTAAAGGCCAGAGGAAGATATTAATTTAGTGTGTGTGTGTGTGTGTGTGTGTTTTCTTTGGGGGTAGTGGAGGGATGCACCATATGTTAAGTACTGTAATAATTTCACTGTATATTTGCATTCAGTTTTTCCTTCATAAACTCTGCAGAGACCACAGTGTTTATTGTTTTTATCACAAGCTGCCAGATGATTGTGGGGTTTTTTTGTTTTTTGTTTTGTTTTGTTTGTTTAATGTGTGTGGCTTTTGGCCGCCTTCATATCATCTCAGCCCACACCATATTACAGCAGGTACAGCACAGTAAAACGTATTTTTCACAGATTATTTTACATCACTGTTGCATTACCATGCACAGACACAGAGTAGGTGTCACTGTAGCTGCCGAAACATATCTTTAAGATGCACAAGGGGATTTTACAGTTTATATTATAACATAAATTGTTCCTGTCAACAACAGTAACTATGAGATTTCTCACCATTTGCCACAGGAAATTTGTTAGTCAAGGTTATAACGCATGGCAAACATGAATACCTTAAACAAAGGGAGTCATTTAGGGATAAGAAATGCTAAATCCTGGAAGTCATGAAAGCAGCAGGAATGCAGGAATAAATATCAAAGCTGATTTTCAAAAAAGCTTTAATTGCGATGCGACCGTGCTGCAAGCTGACTCATAAGCGGAGCTCTGACAACAACGGCACGGTCACCTTTCGTCTTTAACCTTGACAGAACTGTCGGGATGCTCCTGTCTGAGGATTTCAGGCTGCACGCAGGGCCATAAGGCAGCTTAAGTTCAGAGACAAGTTAGGGCTAGGTCATTCAAAGACTACCGAACATTAGAAGCTCTACAAACAAAAATCAATGCTAAAACAGGCATCCTGTGAGATGGTAAAACAGAGGAGATGCTCCTGTCTCTTCACTTTAGGTAAAAGCTTTCTAGCAGCTTAGATAAAACAGGCACTGCAGTATTAAAGTAGTCATTGTGGACACTTAAAAAGTTATCTGGATATTTTAAAGATCGTTTTACTGAATCCTTTATTGCAGCTATAAATATTCAAAACTTTCTGAGAGGCAGAAAAAAAAAAGCAAGCATGGATTTTCTCTGATGTTTTGACTTCAGAAGCACTTTTAACAAGAGACTGCACTGTTTTATTAAATCTGGTAGTTGGCTATTTGAAAGTGAATTGTAGATATAATATATCTCAAAAACAAAATGATTTATATCTGAGGGTTTGGGTTCAGCATTAGATAAGCTTTTATTGATATGATACTGCATCTTGCATAACAAATATATACGACACTCAAACCACCTTTTATAAGAACTTTACAAGAGCCAAGAGGCAGACTTATGAATTGTAGTCATTGTAAAACTAGGGCCATTCAAAGACTGCAAACAGTAATCACTGCTGTCTGCACAGTGTCAGTTTGTCCTTTAAGAGTGATGCGAGGGGAGGGATCTTTATATGAAACTATGCCTTTTAACACTTGATGAGCACAGACGTATGAAAGAGATGATGTTTTTCTGTAATCAGTCACAATGTCACTGTGATGTCCCTGAGCTGTGGAGTCAGACCTTGGCTTTACCTCGTCACATATCCATGAAAACCACAGACAGGCGAGGTGACAACTTTGTTGGACTGAGCCGCCCACCTTGAACAAGCCTGACTTCTTGCCAAGAATGTGAACACAGTTCCCTGGGAGGACAGAATGACTTGCAGCAGTGATTCTGTCCTCCTGTAAAACCTGTCGCAAGTGACCCTAGATAACATGGTCATTTCTGCTACGTGTTTCAAATAAGAAGAGCTGGCAGTTGCGATGCAGTACGTTTTTTTTGGTTTGAATCGCAAAGCTGCATGAATTTGTTGTCTTAACTGGGCCGGCACAGCGCAGGAGTGGCCACACCGCCGTCGCCTCACCTCAAGAAGGTCCTGGTTCAAACCCCAGCTGAGGCCTTTCAGTGTGGAGTTTGCACGTTCTCCTTGTTCTCGCATGGGTTACAGCTCCCTCTCAGTCTGTTGAAGCACATTGGGGCTGTTGATGGATATACACAATCTGAATATATGTAGGTATTTGAACCAAACAAAAAAGTTGTTGAATTGTGGAAAATGGTAGTAGGATTTGGGGGAGTGAGAGGGTTGTTCATGGTTGACAGTCAAGTCCGAACGCACTCAATGCTTCGCCCCAGAGCAGAGTCAATTTGGGATTAGAATAGTTCAACAACAACCGTGTTGTTGATCGCTGAGAGTTCACAAACGCCCATTTTTTTCCTCCAAAGGGATTTCAATGGCTCTAAAGCAAAAGTTTTTTGTTTTGGCCACATGCAACATTGGCATAAAGTTCTGTGAATCACATCATATTATACCCCAACGAGCAAAAAAATCACTCATACCTACAGTAACATGCTGGTAACCTCTCGTGTGCCAAACCTGTGCCAGCCTGCGTCAGCCTGGACTGGAAAGAGCTCTCACGGTGCCCTGAGTTATCTGGCATCAGGTCTGAATGAGGTCTGTCATTCCTCACCATTGTGAGCCACACGTCTGCCTGCGAACAACCATTTCAGAGTAAGGCTTCACTCTTAACAATTTGGCCCTTTGGCAGAGTTGGTCCTTTCTTTACATCCTGCCCCTTTGTGCCATTTCCTTTCCAGATAATAACCATAACTTTGCTGGCTATTTTGAGTCGTCTAGTCAATCATTAATGCACCTTCTGACTGGATGTCTCTCTGTACCCGTAGTTAGCTGTGTATTGTAGCTTTTAGTGCAGAATGTTGATGTTTTAAGTTTGCATTCAAATTTCCAACATCTTTAACTATCATCTTAATAATTGTTAATTATAAGCTCATAATAATGCCTAATGAAACCCACGCTTTGCTTTTTATTCTGGATATTTGCGTATTATGCAAATAGTGTTTGGGTGACATAGGTATGGTTTTATTACATTGTCATTGATAATGTAGCAACTGCACAAAATCCAAAACCTGTCTGAATATTGCATGCTCTTCTCCTTATGAGCTTCCTCCTGTTTTTTATGTAGCTGATTTTACCTAGAAGACGCAGACACACAACAAACGGGAACGGGCGAGTGGTCTGTGTTTAGTGTTGTGTGATGAGTTACGGTCAGAGTTTTCAAGAAGTAAATCTGAAAGTTTTCAATTATGGATGAGAGAAGAGGGGGAGGGGAGCAGGTGAGCTTTAGTGAATACAAGCTCAGTAGAAGCCATTGTTGGGAGACTTGCTGGCCTTTAAATCTATCCAGAGAGAGGGCATAAAAATAAATTGTTTGTGCCCGAGACGCACATCAATTCAAATACAGATGCTGGACTATAATTTTAAGAAACGCCAAATAATCAATGATTGCAATTATTGTCTGCCAGTTGACAAATTGATTGTTTCTGTACTTGGCTGGATTTTTCTGTTGATTGGTAATTACTACTTTTGTAAGAAATGTTTATTTAAGTGCTTCTTGTGATAACAGGCTACTTTTCTGTGTTTGATCGCTCAGTATTTAAAAAGGAAACGACAAAAGCAGTGTGACCTTACATGGACAGAAGCTGCACTCACCAAATAATGCAGACACGAAGGAAATATCACAATATCTTCTTTTTTTTTGTTCACACGTGGGTCTTTTCAGCGTTACTAGGAATTACGTGTAATGTCGATGCTTTATTTAGATGTTAGGGAGTGAAGTCAGAAATACTTCACTGTTCGTAATGTTGATGTTCAGATTACTATGTATATCTCAGCCACGTTCTGTGATGCGCTTTTCTCTTAAACTGATGAACTCTGAAACATTTACATCTTTGAACTGATAGGCGCGAATGAAAAGATTATACTCGCTGTGAGCAGTGTCTCGGGAATTGAAAGCACTTTCAGCGTTGTCGGGAACACTGGCTGTTGTTTATTTTAAGACCAGACTGTGACCTCACAAGTTCACTTTTTTATCAGAAAGAGAGAAGTGAAGGCTACCTTTGGAGAGACAAAAACACACAGAGAGGGGAAAAAACCCCAAAATTGACATACTGTAATGATTTCTATACAAGTCGGGACATCGTGACTGAGGTGCTTTCCAAGATTTATGAAGCCAGCTGAAAACTTCCTCCTCTAGTTATTTTTAGTCAGTTGTGTATGTGTTATGGCCCTGGATAAAGTTAAGGTCTTTAATTAATGGCACCCCCCCACCGCCTAACGAGATCGTCATAGCTACCTCTGGCTTTATCTTTAAATTGCATGATGCTTCCTACCTTTGCAAACACAAATGTGCTCAACAGTGCGTGCCCAGACTGGAGCAGTGCTGGAGTTCATCAGCCCCACACTCCATTTGTGCTTGAAACAGAGTAGTGTGAGCCATGCTCAACTGGGTCTTGTTCATCCCAGCTGTAGTCAGCCACACTTCCTGTCGTTGTGTTCATCACAGCCTCTGTCCAACCAGCAAACTCCACCACAGCGATAACTTGCTGCACCAGTAGTCAAAGCTGCCTTGATCACAGAATCACTCGCACCACAGAGCCCACACAGACATGCGTACGTCTGGCACAGATGCTCAGTCACACTTACCACAGCTGGACTAATGCAGTGACAATCCAAGTAGCCAGAATCACCAAGATGATGTTTTCAGTGATACTGTGGCTGCCAATAGGTGCAGCCAGGGTTGCTCTCACCCTCGCTGCGTTCAGCATCATTCCCGCCAGAGACGTGCTTGCCTCAGCCGCAATCGGTCGTGCTCACTGGAGTGCTACACAGCCCGAGCAGCTGGCGTTGTACGCTACATGAGACCAAGCAGCCATAGTCGGGAGTCACACTTGCCAGAGGCACCCTCACAGCTGCCATCATTCACACTAAGTGGGATCCTACTGGCCACACAAAAAGCGC
>VOQJ01014937.1:14642-32246 GCA_015052665.1 Apistogramma diplotaenia
TTGATGCAACGCATCTGCTCTTGAGATAAGATTTGCTATTTCTTCCGAGTCTAATGTACTGCAGGGAGAAACACTATCAGTGAAATCTCTGTGTCATATGGAGAAATGAGTGGCCAGCTCTTGCCTATGGCAGAACCAGAGCCTACATAATGTATTCAGCTGAATGACGATAAGTCTAAATATGAATTGCCTATTTAAAATTCAGTCAAATAACCGTGCTTGTTAAATGCATTACCATTTGAAATAATATTCCACTTGCTCACATGGTTAATCTGTATCAAATTAAGCCAATTCTAAAGGTTTCAGTGGAAACTTTTGATTTTTCAAGACTGCAAATGCAAAGTCTTGAAAATCCTGTGACTGCTGTTTTATTCCTTTTTTATTTTACACAGAATTTTAGCACCTTTCCAAATTCTTAATCCTGTGTAAGGTATTAACTGACTTCCTCCAATGTCACAATCGTTCTTTTCAAATTGAAATTCAGCTCGAGCTTAACTGGAACAACAGATCACATTCAGTTTATTTCCACAAATGAAACAACTGCCTAGCTTTTGAAATGATGCACCGTGCTGCACATTTATATCACGTATTGTTATATAATGCATCCTTGAATCCCTACAGTATATCCTTGTTTAGATAGGATACAAAAACAAGAACTCATATTTAACACAATTTACCACTAAGTGGCAAAGACAAGCCTGTAGAGCTTCAAGGTGAACTGCAGCATGGATTTTTGATTTATGGTTCAAATTACTCTGTTGGGCCAGTATAGTGCATGTAGTGAACTCTACAGCTTTTTGTACGGCTATTACCTGGGAGTGAAACCTTGCATTCCAATTACAGTTGGGCTATATAGCTGTCATTCATGTTAGTAATGACTATAGCTTTTACTTACTCTGAATCCCAAGCCTGCCTGTGAATACTTTGCCTTTCAGTGTGATTGATGATACTCTTAAGTTACATGAAAAAATAAAAAAAAAAAGGCAGGATTTAATTTGTAAACTAACTGTGTGTGTTCCAAATTATTTTCATTGCAGAAGTCCATGTTTACCTTGAGGTCTATCCCAATATCAGGTTGACCTGTGACCATCTACAGTATCTATGATCTCTAACTTTGATGGCTCAATATAGTAATTCATCTTGATTATAAAGTACCATAATTGTAGCACAGTTTTTCTACACGAGGATCAGCAAAGTGACAATTAAAGCGGGGGTGCATGCACACTTTCAAAAGTTCTGGCAACCCATTCAATAAACATTTAACTCAAAACCTCAAATGTCAACTTTATGTTTGTCCTCTAGGATTTGTAAGTCATTAGAGGTCTGTACAAAATTTGCTCTTTTGACTTGCTGCTGCTCTGGAGCATGTGTAAAGTTAGTGAGCTCTATTCCTCTGAACCGCACATGTCTGTACAATATTCCATGTCGGTCCATCCAGTGGTTGAGACATTCTGGTCTGGACCACAGCAGCAAATTGCCTGACAAAATGACACTGTTGAAGACCCTGCAGCTAGCAATGGAAAATGCCTGACATGTTAATGCACGGACCGCTTTTGTTACAATTGGGATTCAAAGTGACATATGGAGCGTTTGATTGATGGCAGTGACATAGACGTCCCACTGGAGAATAAACAGCCCGAGTCATGTTTTTGCACTTGTGCGCCTGAAATCGTAGAAAGAACCACAAGACTCTGAGGATGAAATGAAGTTAGACAGATATTTGCCCTGTGCCCAGCTCCCATTTCTTCATACCCTGTTTAACTGATGACTTTGGAGGACTCTCTGCCAGTCTTGTGAATGGTCTTTTATGTTGAAATATTAATGATTTTACATTTTCAGACTCACTTCAGGTCCTAGAAAGCTGTGATTTAAGTCAGGGTGGACTAGGTTAATGGGTCAACAAAAAAAGATGTACTTACAGTGGTAATAGACAACTTGATCACATTCCCTTTTGTATTACGCTGATAAGTAGGCAGGGGTTTTTTTTTTAAACAAATGTAGTTGACTTAATGCCATCCAAATGCCATTAATAACCATTTGCAGGCCAGGGGCTCTCTCCAATGAGTGCAAGACCAACCAGGATTCAGTCTTACTTACTTTCCCTCTTCACCTTCTTTGCCTCCTTAGTTAATGAGGTTCTTTTTCACAGGTACTGCAGTTGTTCCACTATCCGCTATTTAAGCTACCTAGTGAAACCTGCCGAGTAAAATAAATGCACTTACCTCTACATGTTTGTGCAGCTCAGTCTTCATTTTCCCAGGCAGGTGTTATACCTGCTAAAAGACAAACTAGCATAAAAGCCAGGCGTATAGCCAGCCAGGCTAAATGCAGGGGGTTTTATAGCCATTGCACTGGACAAGCGGAAAAGTTTCCTAGGTGGCACTTTATGACTCATTTTGGTGTCAGTGTTGTGACTTTATGATTTCTATTGTGTTCCGCTTTTAACCTTTTTGCAGCAACCAGACTGTAGGTGCCATTCAGTCCTTCACCAATTAGTAAGGCACACCTGGCTCTGCGAAATGAAATCCACTGAGATGTGACAGTACATTAAAGTAATGGTTCATTAGTGTTTCAGATTATATTGAAGTAGCACTTGGAAAAAGTATTTTGCATAGTGCCTGAAAACTTCAATATGGTATGGATGGTACAGCTCATTAACAGAACTAGACGGTGTGAAAGTTTGAATGGCTGAGCTGCTGTTGCTCCTGGCCTCATCTTAAAATTGTCTTGTTAGCCATATACTTTATTGGATACGAAGGATAAAAATTAACAGGATCGTAAGCTGCTCTGTACAGAGTGGTTCCTTGCTCGTGATTTACTGCCTTCTGGCTTGAAGCCATTGTTCTTTTGGGAAGCATATTTGATGGAGCAGCGACTTGGCATCTAAAGGTGAACAACTGACCGTTCATGGTTGAGTAATGGATAGATTCTTTCCTTGAAAGCTTTTGCAGATAATTATTCTGAGGCTATAACATTACCATGAGTTTAAACTGATTTAATATAATTTTTGGTGACAGCTGTTGGCACAGTAATTTTTAATATGAGTTATGGAGAGGAAAAATGAACTTGATTTCATTTTTTATTGAAAACATCATTCCAGGTACCAGCTTTGTTGAGGCTGCTGTGAAATCCAACACTGTAATAAGGTGAACAAGGACTTTTTGAAGCTAATTCTGTTTTTACTTACTTTGATTGCATTTTCCCCCTGAATTTATTGACGGAGGGCTGTGATAAAGAGGCTCGCCAAGCGCCTCTGTTTCAGCAATCAGACATCGGTGAGGTACTTAAGAAAATGTATCAAGTGAGCAGTCAGCAGGTGAATCATAAAACAATTACCGTCATGCAAACAAGTGGAGCGTGCTGCGAGATAAATAATGCAGGTTAACCCCCTCCCAGCCCAGGCCAGTTAGCAGGGTGCATTATCACCTCAAATGGGATTTCTCACGTGATAATTTAGATGCAAATGGAACGATAGCGACAACACTGGGCCCACACTTTCAGCCTTATTGTATATTTTCATTAGCCCAGATTTGCCTCAGAGCAATGCATCTCCCGCATTGTCTTCGACATTTCATTATATCTGAATTCACATGTCCTTTCTCTCCTGCGAGCCAGTGCATGGGTGTCTCCAATGCGCGCTTTGCCAGGAAATGCTCATTTGTATTCCCATCGCAATGTCACTGTTAACGGATTGGCTAACCATGTTTCACTGTGTTCAGCCTTAGTTCTATGCATCAATACAGCTTGTGAGCCTCTGTAAGATGACAGTAAATCTATCAGTCCAGCTCTCATATTCATCTAAAAAAAATTTTTTTTTCTTCATATTGTGCTGTCAATACTGCCTTCCGCAAGGATGTTTTCATTGAAAAAGCAGCAGAAACAGATGTTAGCAGCACACGGGAAACTGCCGCCATGGAGATGTTAAAACTGGCTTCTCCATCTTTGGGAATGGATCAATTTAAAATTTTGCAATATGTAAAGGGAAGGGAACAAAAGCATGGAAAAAAAAATATTCGCATAATCGGACCCTGATCAAAGTCTGTTCAGCATGAGAGACTTCTACCATTAGTGTGGGGGCCACCGTAAACAGTCTATAGTTCAAACTGTTCATCTCGCTTCCCAATCCCTTCCTTCTGGTGCTTACTTCTTCTGATTGTCAGCCAATTTGATTCGCCTCCTACTGGGCAAAGACTTTGTTCCAGCTGTAATCATAATCCATTGAGGAGATGCAGAACTTGTCACAGTTTGAACTGGGATATTAATTTTCCCTCCATGTGGGGACCTGCTATGCTGGCCGTGTAATGCTTTCGGCTTTGAAGGAATTTTGTCTGCTTAAGCCTTGTGAAAATGTTCCATTTGACATCTATTTTTCTGCTAAAAATCTATTTGCGCTAATGGTCCGAGAAAACATCTCTTTCCAGCACCACATTTAAAGCCGTATTTGTTTTTGGCTTCTGGTGGGATGTTGATAAATTAATGAGCAAGGTAATATTAGTAGATAAACAGTCTTTTAGTGATCAACCCATAGAACAGTTAATGTAGTTGTCCATTTGAAAGGACACCGGATGCAAGATTGTTGATTTCAGGTTAGCGTTTGTTTTGCTCATCCTCTGTTTGTTTTATGATGGTGTTAAAACTGCATTAGCATTACTTGATTGCCTCTTTCTTCATTACAGCCTGATGGGATGGATGCTCGATTCAAAAATTTCTTGAATCCAGATTTTTCCTCCAGTCCCAGAAGGCACTTAGATCCTCAGCTGTGCCGTAAAAGAAGTAAAAAGTTAAATCAAAGGGGCAGTATGTAAAGAATCAAGATCGAAGGCACACAGTCTGCATTGTTCCGACTTTGAGCTGCACACAGTGTAACGAGGCCTGCCCAAATACATGTGCACAGGTGGTCAGTGCTAGGAAAGGTAATGCTCTTCACCGGGAGTCCTTGATGAACTCTGACAGATTACACCTACGAGGCAGCCACCCTGTCTCCGGTTTAACATCTGCTTTCCAGTTTTTCGAGCCACGGCGGCTCTGGCTCGTGTGCAGTGGTTTTGGTCGTAATTGTAAAAGTCACAGTGATTTACATGATTATTCTATTTATCTGATGAAATCTCTTCCTCCCAGCAGAGTAATGAATGTTATTGCAGGCAAAATTGCCCCATTAGAGTCTCCTTATAATCATGTTTGATTTCAGCCTTTATTTTCTCAGTTCCACTCGTACAATAGGAATTACTTTAACAAATAATTGATAGTGACTGGAAAATATTTAGTGCATAATGGGATGCTCTCTATGAGAAATTAACTTTCTTTAATTTTCTGGGTTCGAGAGGCAGTGCGGTTGGTTGAGCTCCATTGGAATCACATTCCATCCATTTCTTTATTGTATGCTTCGCAGATTTAATAAATGGATATCAAATATAGTAGATTCAGCAGTATCTATAGAGAAGCTGTGCTCCATGTGTGCAAATGTGCTCAGCTGGGTAAGCATAATATAGGGCACTTCTTTCCCATTTGTAACTTGACAGGTCAGAATTTCTGATGGCTTATAGAAATATTGAATCAAGGTGTAAGCCAAATCGGCTTTATTCAGACCGAAGGGACTGTTAGATCAATCTGTCTGTGAATTTATTCTGCTGCCTCACTCTCACATGTGAAAGGGGAAGCAAAAATGGGTCGTAATTGATCCAAGTGGCCGGGGAGCAGCCCTGTACAACTTGCTGCTGGATTTGAACACTACAGTATCTGCAGGTATCTACAGGCATTTGCACTTTCTCTTCCCTGTTTCATCACTTGTTTCCTTGAGAGAAGCTAAATCCCGTGAAAGCTTTGCCTTGTCAAATATCAGGTCTTATTTACAGTCACATGCACGTACTGTCACCACACGCAGACCACACGCTTGCGGTTTACATTTTATTTCCGAAAAAAAAAGGTGCGAGCGGCTTCTGAACATCAGATTACAAAGGTTTAAGGGCTGTGACTGTGCTTTGCTTTCAACCACTTTGGTCTGATTTTTTTTTTTTGGGAAACCAGATTTCTGTTGTTCCCTCTGTGCTGTCATGTAAATGTACGCACACGGCATGAAAAGTCCAAATCTGTCTCTGTAAAAATAACTCCATCTGTTAGTTTTTTTATTATTTTCTTTATGCTAATGAACCACCGGTGTCGTACATTTTTGTGCCCCTGCTAACGTGCAGTCAGGAGAGGATGGTTTTCAAAGTAGATCTCGGCGAAATCCCTGCCAAGTTCAGCACTAATAAAAACCTCTTCGAAGTCACTTCACCTTAAATTCAGGCCAGATTAAATATGTTTGGCTTTGATTAAACTGGACCGTCGGGCCACTTTAGCTGTTTCGTGCCATAGTTTTATCATTCCTTTCAGCACCTCTGAACAATTCCCTCTAAGGATGAGTCAGCCAGGCCTTGGCACAGTGAGAGGGAAATAACAGAATGAAATATATCTTTCTCTTTCTCTCTTCCCTAAAAAACAGCAACATAGGCTTATTGTCATGTGGTGCTCTGTTCATAATGGGTCCATTTTACTTTCATTACATGTCTGTGAGGAAGAAACCCAAACCTTGACAAATTATCGCTGGCGTAACATAATCGTGATGGGGCCCAGCAGAAATTGTTTTGCCTTGCAGCCCAATACATTGATCATTTGGTTGAGAACAGTCTGATGATCATTATATCACACACAGTCCCAAAGCAGAGAGAAAAATTGTGCTTCTTCCCTTATTAGAGCTCCACCTGTCTGCTTTGTAGAGGGAGTCATTTACAACGGTGCTTCCCAGATCTTTTTTTTTTCCAGTCCCACTGACAGATGAACTCACTCCATGTTCCAAATGGGTTATTATGAACCCAAGGGCATATTGTTTGAGCGCTTCATATAAATATACTGCAAAGTTTTCACTCAAGCATTTTATGCCAGCTGATGAATCTTTGTTTAGCCAGTTTTCAGTGTTCTCAGTTACATTTGACCAGTTTAGCCTGATCTACAGTACACATTAAACCACTTTAGCATTACTGTTAGCAAACAATTTCAACCAACAAACATATGTAATTGTTTTAGCTACAAGTAGAGTATAATTAAAAAATGTTACCATTAATATATAAACCAACCATGCTAACTATTTCAGTTGTTATTTAAGCTAACCATTTAAACCATTTATTAATTTCTTTTTGCTAATTTTTCAACCATTTCCACTAGTATTTACTATTCGAAGACTTTACCCTTGAACTGGTATTCATTGCTTTAAGCCGTTGATCTATTTCCTTTATGGCTCAGTCACACTAAAGTAACAATAGGATGGCATGCTCCTTGTGACTAGGATCAACTTGTGTTTGCAAAGTGATTACTCGTTTTTTTCTGTTGGAGACCAGTTGCAAGTATTTATGATGACCAGCTTGTTGCCCACAGATTGAGCATGCAACACCCTCAACCTCTCAACTTTCAGTCGTGATTGCTCAGGTCACCCGGTGGAGGCAACCTGTCTCCAAGCAATCACGGTGCGACCTGCACTGACTGCATTCATTCTCAGTCGTATTGGTGAAGGTAAATAATCGATGAATGCTGACAGATTGCCAACACACTGCAATGAATGTGAGTCAGTCTGTGCCAGTGAGTGCAACTCATTTGTGATGTCTCTTTGCACAGGGAGACACAACTTAACTGGTTCCATTAAAGCAAGGTTGCCAAGCACTTATGTCATTTTGCAGTTAAATTGCTGTCCTGCAACAACTTTGTCTCTGTTTGTGCAGGAATTTCTGTTTCAAATCTATGTGACTGCAAGTTAATTGCACATGGTCACTGTAATTTTGGTTTCTCAGCAGGCAGTCTCCAACCATGATATCAAAGTGACCTGCTATCCTGAAATGGGTCCTTTTTTTTATAGATGCTAAATAACAGACTGCTGGTAGATGCACAGTGCATAATCATCGCATCAAACCAAATATGACAGGATTTGGGGTTATTTTTAGTTAACAACCGCATATTACATGGATTACATAGCTGCAGAGCCATGTCCTAAATTCATCAATTACTTGAGTCATGGGTGTTTATTGGCTGATGAAATTGCTTGTTTTTATTAACTGTTCCTTGTCATGATGGACTGCGAAGTAGCTGCACCAGTAGTATTTTGCACACCCTGAAACAGTCGATATCACACCTTCAGTTTGAATTTCACTTTCATTTTGGTTGTGGCTGGCAGTGTAACTATGAAAAATCCACAAATCTGTCTCAGAGTGACACCTCGCTAGGCGCTGACGCTTCTTATTTTACCACCTATTATCTTTGTTGCTCAGCAAATCACTCAGCATAGTTGCGCAGTCAGATAATTTACCTACTTTGCATCAAAGGCATTTACAGCCTTTAATTCTGTAAAATGTGATTACATTATTCATTACATATGCTTTTATCCCCAGGAAAAAGAATAGACTGACAGCAGAATTGAAAACAAATGTTAGAAGAGCAGGAAATGGAGAGTGCTTTAGGTCTACTGTCACTTCAGGCAAGCTATTTTTAATTTGCCAACAAAAGCACCATGTCTTTATTCCCCCTCCTTCGTACTCTCTGTTTCAAGCATAATCTGAGCCCCGGGGACAGCTGGGGAGCTCATTTGCATGACAGGTATTGGTAAATCCAGTGCAGAATTGTATACAGTGAGCAGAAGCCAGTCTTTTGGTGCCTCTTTGCCTTTTTTGCATGGGAACGACTTGTCAGCACTTAATAAGAGTCTGCTGTGCTGTCTAGGTGAATTAACAGATAGACTGTAGAGTTTATGGGCTGATGAATGAAAAAAATAGGTGATTTTTTTTATTTAGTCCTTTGAAATCTCCAGCAACTTTCAAACTGTTTATCTTCATCTTTTTAATTAGAATTCCTCCTCTATTTGAACCACAAACTATACAGACTTCCTGTGGCGAAACCACACCGTGTAATGACCAGGCTTCAGGGCACCTAAGTATCTACATTTTTTTTCAAAAGATTTATTCACCCCGGACATTTAAAGTCTCGAAGATGATACATATGCAGTGATGAGTATGAGTGGAAGTGAGTCGAATAGGTAGTAATATTCGTCAGGAAATTAGCAATGCAATTTTCAGACAGACGTTAGAAGACAAGGAAATGATGCCTCTGGTACCAGAGGGCAGCGAGCAGTTTTTATGGGAACATAAAATCTTTAATGGATAACGATCCGGGATTATTTTGAACAAAAACACAGTGCAGAATGTACAGAAGGGAGGGAAAGGGAGAGACCGAGGCTGGAAACCGAATGGGAAAAAAATAAGATAAAATGTTGGATGACAGACTGCAGCTTTCGGTTTACCAGCATTTGTTAAGCAACACAAGAATGGTATAATTTGACACGGTCCGGGTCTTGGCTTGCCCTTGAGCATGACATGTGTTGAAATGATTAAAAGTAACATTTCGGCTGATTTGCATGAACCATGCTCAATTCATACGGCTGCATTTACAAGTCACCTCCTAATGTGGCTACTCAAGTAACCCAGTTTTAGGTGAATTCATGCGAAATAATGAGAGCGCTCATGAATTCTGGTTGAATTATCCTGATAAGATTATGTGATAGGTGGGCACGGAAACAGATTCAGATCACATATTGTTCTTCTTCTTTTACAGGGACCATCAGGGTTGCAGTTCCACAGAAAAAACCCACTGTAATATTTTTCATCCATGCTTTATTTAATAATAATAGTTACAGGTTTATAGCAGTGACTGTAGCCATATTTAATCAGTAACACCTCAAATGTCTTTGCTTTACAATCTAGAATCTAGAGTGATGGTATCCATATACCAAGCAGCGACTAGAATTCCACATCTTTGGCACATCCATGCATTCATTCTCCTCCGCCTAACTGATTCAGGGTTGCAGGGGGAGGTGGAGCCCAAGTGTCAAAGGACGAAAGGTGGAGTACAACCGAGACAGATCGCAAGTCTGTTATAGAGCTGTGCTCTGGCAATTTTTTCTTAATAAAGGAAGATATTCTTGATATCAGGTGATCATCAGTCCAGCATGGCCACTTTGGCTTTGAGGCTTCCCAAGGTTGATTTCTTCCTCCTCATCAAACCTTTTTCCTCGTTACAGTTTTACTGATTGTGGCGCAGTCACAGCCAGGAGATGGTGAGACTGTTGCGAAATGCCGCAAGCAGCATCTCTTTATTTGCTAGTTTGGGGGTTTTGGAGAATTTTAGGTGACAATCTGCCAAGAAATGTGACATTTTAAAGTATCTGGCAACTCTCACAAGCACAGCTGCCAGTATAAAGACTTACAGTAGATGTGGATCTTGGCTCATCTTGGTGCTCAGCTACTACAGTCAATATTAGGGCACCTCCATCACAGATGCAAACCACAGATTTTAACACTAACTCGAGTTGTATTTTTGCATCCACTCGTTTGTTTACTCCTCCTGTAATGATCGGTGCGCTATGGTAACACAGAGATCACTGATTCCCCCTGAGGACAGTGTTTGATCTTCTCTCTGTAGGCGGGGGGGTGAATCTCACAAATGCACAATGAAAACCTTTAAAGTGCCCCACAGCTGCTGCACATGTGTATGTGTGTACTCAAGCGGCTGTGTGACTACTGTACTTCAGTCGCTGAGCTTCTTTCTCATCTCCTCGATGTTTTCAGGCTGCATTCAGTAGAAGGTTCACCAGTTTTTTTTTATCACATTAATTTTTAATAGAAGGAGGTCATCTTTCTGTAAATTGGCAGTCTGCTTTATGAACTGTATTATTAATTATGGTTTTAATTTTAGGAAACCAGTTGCACTGCATCATAAAGAAAATGCACATAAGGAAAACAACATATTTTTAACAGTAGCCTAACAGAGCCACAGTATGTGTGATTTCAGTGTTGCATCTGGTGAACATGATGTATAACTGGCAGTGCGTCTTTCACGTCGCTGTACAGGAATCTTGGCCCACTCTTTTGGTAGAATTATTTTATTTCAGCCACATTGGAGGGCTTTGACCAGGCCACTCCAAAACCTTTGTCTTGTTTTTCGCAGCCATTCACAGGTGGACTTGCTGGTGTGTCTTTAATCATTGTCCTGCTGCAGAACCCAAATGTGCTTGAGCTTCAGGCCACGAATTGTTGGCCAGACATTCTTTTTCACGACTTTCTGGTAGAGAGCAGATTACAATTACAGCAAAGCAGCCACAGACAATCGCACTATCATCACCATGTGTCACGGTTGCTATGATGATCGTTAGGAAAGTCTGCATTTGTTTTCCACCAGATGTATCAGGATTCAAACCAATCAAACTGTTCAGCTTTCATTCCCGAGAACATTTTCCCTAAAGTTTCATGGATCATCAAGATGTTTTTTGGCAGATGTGTTTGTGTAGTTGTTGGTCAGCAGTGGTTTTCTCCCTGCAGCTCTCCCGAGTCTCCTTGTGATTGTTGAATCGTGAACTTTGACCTTAACTTAGGGAAGTGAGTGACTTAGTGACTTCCTGGATGAGCCGTTTTTGCGTTCTTGGAGTAATTGCAGTAGGACTGGGACTTTGTCTCTCAGCTGTTCTGTCTCTAGAGCTTGAAAAATAAAAAGGCCTTTTTATCTTTGTTGAAGATGGTTTGCCTCTCATCCAAACGGCTTCTTCAGTTACTGAAAGTGAACTGAAATTGGAAAAAAAATGAACTGAGCCTTTTGGATGAGAGGTGAAACTTCTTCAAGAAACTTGAAATCCAGAAACCACTCTGACCTGGATGACCAAGAACCCACAGACGCGTTTCTCAGCTGGATCACGGCCTGATGTCCCGCTTTGAGATCTTTCAGCCTCACTTTGTCACACAAGTTCTGTTTAAGTAATTTCTTGACTCATCAGGTCTGGCAGTAACTCAGCCTGGGTGTGGTCAGGGAAATTGAACTCAGCTTTAAAAACAATCAATGATCATGATTTGCAATCATATCAATAATCCAATTCCTTAATAAATAAAAACCTCATTTAAAACTTGTTTGGTATTTACTCCAGTTATACTTTTATATTTGTATACTTTTCCCACACCACTGTGCATCTCTAGCTCGTGCTGTGTTGTAAATGATGCATAAATATTGCGAGGTATGTCCTTGTAAAAAATTATATTTGAACATTTTTACAGCAGAAGTGACTGGGGTGCTCACTCGTGAATCCATGACACGTTTATATGCTTGTTACTCCAAGGGAGAGCATGTCTAAAAGGGGCTTTTATGAACCATTCATTTGTACAAGATCTGTCACCAAAGTAAAACTGGGAATTTCAAAATTCAGGAAAAAACAATACAATTAAGCATCCCATTTAAACCAGGCACATGCATCAGTTCTCTCCACAGATGGGCCCCATATCATCGCTCTGGCCAGGGGCTCAAATAATAATTAAATTGGATCTGGAGTAGGGATAAACAGGGCATTCACTCTCTAATGTAACTGGCCAATAAATGAGAAAATTAAATGCATGTCACTATGGATGGGATTTCAGTCATAGTAATGCCTGATAAAGTGAATGGACACAGCTTACAACCTGAAATTGAGTGTCTGTGATACTGCACACCTGCAGAACAAGTGGAACTTGGGAAAAAATGTCTTTCATGGTTCCTCCAACAGTCTTAATCTACGCATTTATACAGAAAATTAAAGGGTTTTTTTGGGTGGTGGTGAGGGGTGGGGGGGGGGGCAAACATGCTTTAAAGCGTGTGTGAAACAGGTGCACAATGATTGTTCACAGCTGAGCCAAAGATGGAGGAGAGGATGAAGGATGCCACAGAGCGGTTCAGGTTATCTTCTCATGCACACAGTCTTGAAGCCTTTCCTTTCCGTCCTGTGTCCCACTTTGGTAATCACAGTGTACGACTGCTGCATGGCCTGAGTTCTTCTCCCAGACAGCCAAAGGCCCTGGGTAACCATTAATTAGCACACAGTATGTGAACTTGTTTATGCAGTCTGTACATGCTTGTTACAGAGATAAGGTCTGATCATTAATTAGACTAAAGTATATATTAAAAAATAAAGCGTGCAGTTTACAATAAGCATGTGCTTAAAGGGATTCTGGAGGCTGTGTAAACAGTATTGTATTAAAATAATTATGTTAAAAAACGTAATCACTGGTTACCATTTCAGTTCTATATCTGTGCATCTCTAACCAAGAGTCCTGCCTCGTTTCACTGTTTGTGGTGTTTAAGCAGGCTTGTTTTGGATCAGCAAATGGAGGCAGAGGGGATCTCTCCCAGCACACAGGAAAAAGAGCCCATAATAAAATGTCCACACTTTGCTGATGTAGGAAACGGCTGCCGGTGTTTGTGTTCAGAACACCTGGTGATGCAAGGAGATGCAAAATACAGAAATACATCACACTGTAATATAAGAAAAAGCTTTTTTTTGGACATATTTATCCTCATTCCTGTGCTGTTTTTGTGGTGAAGTATATCATTTCATATCACTAACACCCTAAAGCAAATTCTCAACTCTCAGGCGCAGAATAAATAACGCCTGCTCTCATAAGCACAGGGGGAAATCTAGAAACACTGCTATTTCTGCAATGTGCCCTACCCTATGAATAAAATCTCTTCTTTAAGAAAAACTGGCTGGTGTGACCATACTGTGTCTCAGTAACAAACACTTTCAAAAGTGTTTCTAAAGACATTTTTGTGTTTCTTAATCAATAAGAGAAACTCTCAAATGGATGAAATTCAATAGTGTTACTCTCCATACGACCTCAGCAAGAGCGAAATATGCAATTCAAAAAACACCTGCAGGAATCTCTCCAGCTTACCAAAATATTTGTTCACAAGAGATTCAGCCGGTTGCTATTGAATCCCTGAAGATGTTTGTGCTTTAGTGACGCAGAATGAGGATTATAAAAAAAAATCTGCATTAGAAGGAAGGGAGCGGGATTTTAAAAAAGGAGGTTCAGGTTGGTGTCCTGTTTGGGTGAGCTGCTTTTACATGTAGATCACTCATTCATCTTTTTCTCAGTCACCGTGGTGACAAGTTCTACTCTGAGAAGCCTTTCTGAAAAAAGGTCAGACACGGGTTCTATGTAATAAACCTTCAAATACCTGCTGCTGCTCTCTGTTTGTTGTTTGGAGAGAAATAAAGACTGATTACAGTACAACAATCCCAAACTGTGAGTCGTGGTGGATGGAGCATCTTGGTTTGCAGTAAATGAAGAAAATATTAAAATTTCTATCCTGACAGTATTACAGAAGTATGTCAAGGGAACAGCCTGTGACCTGGCCTATGCAAAGACCCAAGGTGCACTAATAAATTGAGAACACACTGACTCTACTAAAGGAGGTTCTGAGTTACTATATTTAGTCGAGCTCTTTGTGTTATTTAATCATAGTTTAGTCATGTTGTTTGTCTGTAAATGTGACGTAAATCAGACAGTATTTCATGAGTAATGCATTCAGAAGTCAGAGTAACTCCATGTATTGCGTGTTCAGCTCTGAGCATTTATATATGTTTTGGTGTCATTCTGCTTTGAGCTGTTTTCCCGTCTCCAGCATCACACCTGTGTCTCTTCTCTCTCTTCTGCAGAGGTCTGCAGAAACTATGGCTGCTGCCTGCTGGAAGCCTCAATCAGTGGACTTTGGCTTGTGGCTCCTCCTGCTCCTCAGCCTCATTCCTGAAGCCAGGTACACAAAAAGCAAGTCTCTGCTGTAGATGTGCTTTGTTTTAATAACTAATGATCTGGCTCACTTCTGCAGTCTAACCGACACGGTTTGAAGAAAAACTTGTGACTTTCAGATCCAATAACAGATTCACTATATGGACTAAAGTTGCTGTGGTTCCTAAATGCTTCCATTTAGCCGCCATTAGAGTTGGTAGTGGAATGTCTCGGAGGGAAGATATTTCACAAACTCAATGTTGCAGCAGTGGCATCCTATTACAGTAGCAGCCTCCAGTTCAGTGAGCTTTTGAGAATGACCCATTCTTTCCCAAATGTTTGCAAAGGCAGCCTGCATGGCTACGTGCTTGATTGTATACACCTGTGGCACTGGGACTGAAAACAGTTGAATTCATGCAATATGGTACAACTGGGTGAATAGGGAAAAAAATGCTCTGCTTCTTTTCCTCTTGCATTTTCTGAAGTTTCTGTACCCAAGGACATCTAAGACAGTACAGTTGTTAAGGTTTAAAATAGAATATGACACCGTGTCCTCAAAAAGACCTCATTCACTTAAGGTGAGCTTATCTTCTGATCTAAATGTACCTTGTGCTCTCTTCTCCACTGGTCTAAATTTCACTGACTGGTGAATTAATTTGCATTGTGCAGCACACCACAGCTATGATTGTCCGTTCGCAGCATTTTCACTCCTGCATCCGGTGCACATTTTTCAGGCGTGCGTGTTAGAGTCAGCGAAAAAAGAAAACTCCAGCATGTCTAGGAGTCATTTTAATCATACTCCTTGTAATTTCAAACGCAGAGATTGCACAGGTTGCCATGTTTGCATTGTTGATAAGGTAGGATGTTATGGCAGGGAGACGCGACGGAGTGTAAATCACTTTAAGATTTTTCACGCTAGGAGAGGCTTGCCGAACCTGGAAGAAAGCCAGTCGGGGAAGGAAATCAGAACACTGTGACAGGGATTAGCCCAGTTTGCTTTGTCATTGTGCCACTTGGCTCTCCTTGCTTATTAGGAGCACACAGTGCTTGTAATTACATATATTAAATAGAAATGTGTGAGCAGGGGAAGGTCCTGGCCAAACCTGGCAAGAGATCTTTTAAAAGAATGTGTGCATTGTCCTCAATGTACCTTTTGGATTAAGCCACCTGCATGTAGGAAGTGTAGATTTGCTGATGCATACAGACTAAACTGACTTTGTAAAATAGTTTTGTCCAAAATAGTATTCAAAGAAGTAAATAGATGACCTTTAACTTAATTTCTAACATCAACTAAGTGAATCATTAATTTGTGGTTTCAGTTCTGTAGTCCATTTCTGCAACACTGTCATTTATCTAAATAGATGTAGCAGAGCCCAGCGGTATCCGGTGTCCATTTTATTTAACACCTGGAAGGTCTGCTGTCCTAGTAGTGACCAATGTAATCTTGAGCTGCTGGCCTCAAGCAGCGACGAGCAGAAGGCAATAGAGGTCTTGTAAGCCCAATTTTTCAGACACACACACACACAGAGTTCTTATTTGTCAAACTTATTGTCTCCAGCTCCAGTAAACACTGACTCGGTGACTCCACTGAACATTTTTCACAGCTCATCTCTGGAGGTGTCACATAACCTCGAGCTCCAGCTTGCATCAAAATTTGTACCTTTTTGGAATCATAAATCAGTCAAATAGGAGAACGCAGGCATGCCGCACACATTTTTAGATACAGTTACCTTTTATTGTTGGGGTTCTGACTAATCTCCCCTGACTCTTAGAACAAAGGTGTTCCCTGCAGCTGTGCTACTTGCCAAAGAACTGCATTTTCTTCAGTTTTGAAGCATTTAGTGATGGCCGCCTGTGCATCTTTGTGTACACTAAAATAGAAATATATTATGCTTGAGTGAATACTTTTTGCAGTGCAGTGTAAATACAGTTACAGTAGTGAAGCCAAAGTTTCAAATAATGAGGTAGGCTTTAACACAAGTAATCTCTAGGATGCCTGCATGTCTGCAGTGATGTTCAGTTGTGACAGGTTTTTCCAGTCTTGGACCTTTATGATGTCAGTGAGAGCAGATATCACTTGTATCTCAGGCACACAGCTCTGCCTATGAGCACTGCAGCCGTGCCCACCTGCTGTTTCAGCATTGCTCAGTGAATATTTAATGCACACACCTGACACATGACAAAGATTTTCACTCATCTTCAGGTTATTTCAGACTTGATGCAGCACATTTATCCAGAGTCCTCGCACAGCCGTCTCTGCTCAGAACATTTTCTTTGCTTTAACTCCACATTTGTTCATTTGAAGACATTTTCTGCGCACGAAATCCGACCCTAAACCGAAATTTTGCATGTGAAAGTAAAAGTATATTTTAACTGTCCGTCAAACTTGAGGAATAATCCTCAGACCGTGAGCTCGCGCATGCTCCCAGAATATCTGCATATCAGCAAAGCTGTTTCTCTCTGACAACTGCCACCTTCCCCGATGCCCACTGATGCTATCGACAGGCTCCAAATCGGCTTTACTACAGTTGAAGCAGGAGACTTTGCTAATGGATTAAGGTGTAACGGACAAATCTTCTATATAAGGGCCTGTCATTCTGCACATCAACAAATTTTCTCACCCCACACTGAAAGTCAAGGTATGATTAAGCAATTATTTCTAGCGATCCATGTAGCACATATAAATGAGAAGTCTGTGTAATGGCAGCGGTCCATCAGTCCTTCAGTGTGCCTCTCTTCCACTTATACAGTCAACACTTAACAAGCGCCGACAGTCAGGCCATCTTGTTGTCTGTTTTGTTTGTAATCTATTGCCAAGCTTTGTGGATAACATGGCACATAATCAATAGCTATAAGAAAGTGCTATATGTACACTTTGCCTGCAGATTGGCTCTGAAGCTGCCAAGGCTCTGTTTGCTTTCGAAGCTCATCTCACATGAATTATTTACAGCATGGCAGAGGGAGGGGGGGGGGCATCACTTTGAGAAGTGACCAGGTCAACAGT